>APFE030243400.1:0-25078 GCA_000404065.3 Pinus taeda
CACTGCGCCTTCTGTGGCGCCTCTGTGGCATCTCCGCACTGCGCCTTCTGTGGCGCCTCTGTGGCGTCTCCGCACTGCGCCTTTTGTGGTGCCTTCACACTGCGCCTTCTGTGGCGCCTCTGCACTGCGCCTTCTGTGGCACCTCTGTGCCTCCGCACTTCCGCAGCTGCAGTGCTCGAGAGATCACCCTTCACAGATCCGCTTTCCACTTCACTTTCATATAGATCGAGCTTTTGAAACAATAACCCAATATTTCAGATCTTAAGATATTCAACCCAAAAGCATACCCAAGCCAAATGATCTCCTTTGCTTTATATAGGCAAGCTCTTCCTCAAATCATGGATTATGGGGCTCAATAATAATAATAATATAAAACAATACATGGGGCCAAAACCATAACAAACCAATACCATCAACTCAATACTAGGGATCAACACGTCTGTCGAGATGCCATGGTCCAAAAACCATAGGTTCAAATTCCAAGGACTAACTACCATGGACCAAAGGTAAGTTTTCCCACATGAAATAAACTTTTCTCCATAAGTTCAAATTCCAAGGACTAACTACCATGGACCAAAGGTAAGTTTTCCCACATGAAATAAACTTTTCTCTGCATAAAATTCCGTGAACTTTTCTCCACATGAATAAACTTTTTAATTCTCATCATATTGAGAGCCATGCCATGGGTGTTGCCATCAAGTACAACATCTGTAACATATAATCATACCAGAAACATAATGCCAACACTAATCTATCCCTTTCTTCCAGATCTAGGGCACGCCACTCAAGAGTCCATGAGTCGAGCACGAAGAAGATGGCATCATCAATTGCGATGAAAGGAAGCTTGGTCCAGTTTTGCGCCCGGTCCTTACGCACCTTGATATACACATTGTGCGTATCCGCCTTGAAGTCTGCAAAGCTCTGCAGACTTCTGTACACTATTTGGGATAGGTGTGGCCTTTTGTTAATCCACATCCGTACACTTGCCTCCATGAGCACCCAGAAGATCTTAGTCTCTCGGATCCGTGTGGCGTCCTTCGTAGCCTAGAGCGACACATATTTTGTAGCCTCTAGCAAGTCCTATTCAATAGGAGGGAACTGACTGTCCTCAGGTAGTTCCCCTGTGACCAGTAAGATAGACAAGAGAAACCACGCATAGTGGAAGGTCTTGCCTTGATCTTAAGCTTCATTGTAGTTGGTTAGAAATTTTTCACAGAGGAGTTCGACCTAGTTGAAATGGACCCCTTGTACGCATTGTTTTTCCAGTGCAACGATTGGTGCTAGTACCTCGTCTTCGCGACATTTTCTCATCACCTTGCTAGCCAGCACTTGGGTCGCTACATGTACCCCTTTGTCTTTAATGCTACTGATTATGTAGCCTCTCTTCTTCTTTTCCAATTTATACTTCTTCTTCATGGCCTCTGCGAGCGCCAAATCTTCACTTTTGCCAGCTATCTCCGTGGGGTCCTTCCCTTATAGGGAAGTCGAGAAATCTTATGAATAAGCTCTAGGGTGATGGGAATATGCTCCTCTAGCCATAAATACCCATCGTGCACTAGGAAAAGCAGTTGCCTAATGACAAAGATTATGATTGGTGCGCGGTGAAAATGCGAAATCCATAGTAGGTGGAGTAGCTCGACCTTATCTACACTGCGCAACCATTTATGTGGCTCTAACATTGTAACTGGCCCCTCCTTACTCCATTTCATGAGGTTCTCCATCTGTAAATGTGGGAACGTTTCACTATTCGCGAGTTCCCAGTCTTCGAATTTCATCGTGGGCACGCGACCCAGGACTGAGCCTTCAAACATGATTCCATCTAGGAGGAGCGAGGTTTGGAGTGCACTCTTAGTGGCATCCAAATCCTTGGGTACTTTAGCTTTCCCTTTTCGCAATAGTAGGTGCCACGTGTTCTACCTTATGCAGTGCTCTCCCCTTGTTACTGCGTTTAGTAAAGTGTGGTCTCAGCCATATTATTAGAGTCAGAAATTCCTGACGATATTCATCTAACACAGTGGTATGATCATCCATATCTCACCTTGTCATCCTTGGTTTATGAACAAGACATGCTTGCGTGACCTTGTTTTCCAGTGTTTTGATTTCAGAGTCCATCCACATGCTTTTCTTCCTTAATCATACCCGATCTTCTTCGAGTTCGCAAAGTCTAAGGTTCCCTCATTGAATGGCTTCCCGAATCCTTATATGGTTATCCTCGCGTAGCTGTGTGATTCCTTCATTCTGGTCTTCACGCACTGTCATAACTGCGGGAGCTATTACGTGTGGATTCCTTTTGTTATTCCCTTAAAAAATCTCAGGTTCTACTCTATTTCACACCTTCGGAGTCATCTTCGTGCTCAAGGTTTTGCATATGGTCCTATAGGCCCACAGAACGGCTGGCACACGCAGGTCCTAGTTAGTTCGTCTTGCCTGGTAAACCTTGTTTAGTACTCCACGCACCCTATGGAATGCTTCATCATGGAGAATTGGTAACGCGCGTCGCCTTTCCTGCTACTGTTGTTTGTTCTGATTCTTTAGGCTAGTGTTGGTGTGTGCTTGTGCTGATTGTATAGCATATGTCCATACCCATCGGGAAAGGTGGGTGCACAAGTCATTTCACCCCATCTGATTGGCCTTCATTCAAAGCTGGGGTTTTCCAAAACGTAGGTGCATCATCCTTCTGCATTCGCGCAAGTCTTCAAGAGTTCCTTGATGCGCACCCCACCATCATGCGGGTGTTACGTGCAGTGCCCACTTCAGCGCATTGAGCCGTTGCTGCTCTGGCACTGCACTTTTGAATTTGCTCATAAGTTCATCCACCGCTGAAAATCCATCATATGTTGGTAGCTCCCTTGCCTCTGTTGTTATGCAACGTAATGACCTGATCATCATGTTGCAGTTCAATGTTGTTACTTCGTGTAACCGATTCTGCCATAGCACTATCTCTTCATCTGAATTTGAAGTGTAGGAGTTTTCGCGCTCCCACGAAATCCTTCCATTTACAGTCGGATTCACCCAATCCTCTCCTTGTGCAGTTATCTTATAGATATAGTCAAGATCATCATCACTATTGTCGTCACGCACCGATTCAGTGTATCACGTTCCCTCAGCTGGGTCCAGTGGTACTACTACGCGTAGTGACTTTTTCTCAAAGGTCATTTTGCGCTTCTTCAGATTTATGACTTCGTTCATATCAGTAGCCCAGTATATTCCTAGTAGCGTGGGATAGGGATTTCTATCATCGAAAATCTCTATCAGTTCAAAATTCGCCTATGCGCTCGCGCCTTCAATATTGACTGTCACCCCTTGCAACCTTCCCATGGGAAAAATCTTCTGTTTGTTCGCCATCCGTAACTGAATAGGGGACCATTGCAACATATGTATGCCCATGCATTCCCACATTTGCTTTGGTAGTACATTTGCGTCCAAACCTAGGTCGAGGATTACCTGATCCATTTCGTACTCACCTATTTGCACAGTCAACCTCATCTCCCTTCTTATGCACAATGCATGCTTCCCCAGTTTTTGGACCACACATGGTTCTCCTGACCCCGTGCACCTAGTGATAAGTTCTTGTAGCCATTTGGCTGCCTTATTGTTGTGCAATAGTTTCATGCATGTCTCCAGAAAGGTAGCGAGAATGGAAGGATCCATCCCTGATTCTAGTTGATCCTTATGTTGAAGCCCCGAAAATTGGGTCTACAACAAGGGGGATACCCACCGGGTCTGGAACTTGACGACAGCTCCTTTTCTGTTTGGGATGGTGGGTCCAACTGGGGATAATGGGACAGTTTCCCAATTTGTGTGTGTTGATAAGAATTGATATTTCCTTTTTCTAAAGATTTTTAAGTAAAATGCTTTTAATCTAAATCTAATTTAAAACATGCAATTGTATTCTAATGAACAGAAATCTCTAATTCTAAAACTAACCCAAGATTGAACTTTTTACTTATGCGATCTAAAATAATTTCTAACAATAATTGGTAATAAAGATCATTCAATTACTACGAGAAAAGAATTCGATAAAAATGAATTGTTTCGTATAAGAAATTAGCCGAAACAATTGTGAGAAGCATATTGCATAATAAGTCATTCATACATTGAGCATAAAAAAATAGTCATCACCTTACAAAAGTGCCAAGTGATAACTCAAATATTCAAGCCTTCATATATAAATAACAGAACATAAAATATTACTTTGACACATAAGTAGAAATTATTAAGAGATAAAAGTACCATTGATAACAAGTCCTACTCATGAGCTTTAGCAATATAGATTTATCTCTTCCTAATTCAACATCTACTAAGAGTACAAAAGTGCATTTCAGTAGCAGACGTTAAATGCACATATCAATAAATCTCATTCCATTCATTCATCAAAACCTCCTCTAAGGGTGCAAAAGTGCATGTTCTGAGGAAATGTTTTTGACAAATTTCAGGATCCCTCTCTAAATGCATGAGAGGGGTTAAAATACTACTATCTAAATACTAAAAATAGTTTATTACATAAATATAGGAGGAGGTTTAAATGACCGTCCTCATGTAAGGCAAAAATAAATCAAAACTAAAACTAAAACTAAATCTGGAATTAACTATCTATGTATCTATTCTCTGATATCGCAAGCATTCAACATCGGCTTGAGGAGCATCGGTTGGCTGACCTTAGATTTTAGTTGCCCTGCAAAAACAGAATTGGCGAGTGTTGGCGCTATCTTCTTGGCAGAGTTCGTAAGGCATTTGAGAGTCATGCATTGACTGTGCGGTTTAACCAAGTACTGCCAGTAAGTATCCCAATTCAGCTTGGTTAACTTTTTGATGGATTCTGCCCTTTCCTCAGCTTTTTATCTCCAGCTTGTCTGTAGTTGTTGTACCTTTGGAAGAAATCCTAGAGCGGTCTTTGAAATGAGGTTTGCTCTGTGCAAGTTTTCATTGACATGGTGAATGATGTTGTTTACCGTTATAGCTGCTTCTTCCACTGCCTGTTCTGCCTTCCTAATCTGTGCATCCCATTTATGGAAAATAATTTTTTTATGGGCTTCATTGATTCTGAGTGTGCCTGCTTTCCTTCCTTCTTCCGATTCCTGCCAAGTCAAATAATCAGAAATTCTTTTATCAATTAAATCATAATCATGTCGCAAGTCCACAACTTGATTGGTAATTTTATCGCTTATCTCGCAATATGAAGTCCATTGCGATATTTTTTGGCATAATGCCTCTTGCTATTGCAAGAGTTGGCCATTTAATGCAAGGGCTTCCGAGACAAACTCTGTAAGCTTGGGATCATCTCTATGCATTTCTAGCATAGCTTGTAACTGATTATCTTTTTTGGCCAAATTGTTCTGATATCCCAACTGCATCTATTGAAAATCTTGTTGTAGTTTTTCTAAATTCTCCTCTGCTTCTCGGTTGGCACTGGCTTGCTGTAGCCGTTGCTGCAAAATTTGGATTTGTTCCTCTCTATCCTAAAGTAATTTCTATACCTTGGATGCTTTATCAATGGTAGCAGAAGCATAGGCTCATGTGATCTGAGATAACTTAGTCTTTGCCTTCTCACCACTGCCTTGTGCTGCGGACTATAAAATACATCTAGAGGTAGAATATGCTCTATCTTGAGCATGATTTCAGATGATGGGGTAATGGGAATATGCTCCATTTCTAGAGCATTGATGACTGTTCCAATGACCATGTCTGTCATTGTCTGCATTGTACTCTCAGGTGTCTTCATGTTCTGCTCCTTAGTATTAATCAATTCATTGAATGTTTCCCACTCTTTATCTAGCTCAGTTCTCACTGGCTGTGGTTTGATGAGGGGAGGGGGAACCTTTACCTGTGGTGTAGTCAAGATCTGTTGCTCTGGGCGCTCTTTAGATTGGGCAATATCTCTTACTAACCCTTCACTTTTATTATGGTTGCTCTCAGATTGTTTAGAGCGTTCTGGTGATTCTTTTCCAGAATTAGACCTAGACTTGTCTGTACCAGAGCTTCCACTTAAAATGATACTGGGAGTTGGCTCCCTTATTGGTTCCAAGCGTAACTTATCCAAGGGGATGTTAGCTAATCTCCTTTATCTATACAATTTGAATTCTTGGAATTCCGCTGGGGGAAATTGAATTTGAGCCATGTGTAAAACTTCTTTCAGTGTGCTTTTTTGTTGGAAGGTATCATCAAAAAGATCATCTTCTTTGGAAAAGACTTTTATCTTGACAACAGTAGTGAAATTCTTAATAACATCAAAAGGGTCAAATTGTCTTCCTGGAAATTTGAACAGTCATAGACATAGTGTATTGTCTACTTCTTTGAATGCACGACCTAAATCAAACAGTGAAAAGGCCCTACAGGCCACAGGAAATTGCGGCTAAATGGCCTTCTTCTTGTCTTTTAGTTCTTTGCTCATTCCTCCGACCCTGCAGGTCTGGTAGGCAATTTCTTGAGCCATTAACTTATTAGGAACATATAAGGGTAGGACATGAAGGGAAGTAATGCTTCCAAATACTCTGACAGGTGAAAAATTCTTCCCCAAACCATCTTGTGACAGGGAGAATGTCAACTTCCACTTCGGGGGAAAATCTTGGGGCGCCCCTATTATACAAAATTCTATAGAGAGGTAACATAATTCCATGACAAATTTTGTAAAAATATGGGATAAACATGGAATCCCACAATTCCTTATGATAAATGTGAATGGGAAAGGGATTTTGTGTAGTCCACTTCCAACCCATTAAAGGAAATTTAGTAACATAACATATTGCATCCATAACATAAACAACTAAATAGAAATGAGGATAAATCCTCTGAGTGGTAGTTCTTTTGGAACAATAGTTCCAAATAGCCGAAGCTAAATTATCAAACAATATCTAAGCCCAATTCATAATAATGGCATTAGTGGCTGCATCTAATAGGGGTAGCCACTCAGATGAAAACATGTTGACGTCGGGCCTTCCAAATAGTCTACATAGCATAGCAGCAACAAAGCAATATGGGGAGGAGAGGGAACCAGTACTGTACATACCATGTTTGTCTTTTTTCAATGGTTCTTCCCTTGCTAACCAGTTCTTGGTACACTCTGCCAAATCTTCATTTTATTTGGCAAACTTCTTCACGAACTGCTTGTTGTAGGTTGCCTGCAGTTCTGGTAGATGATACATAAGCCTTAAATCTTGTGGATTGAATGACCCAATGAGGTCTTGGCTTCGAGACTTGAATTGTCTGTCTGTTATATTGGCACTGTCCAGTACCCACTTAACCATGTCTATGTATGGAAGAATCTTAGGTATTGTTGCTATTCGATGAAGGAATGAACATGCAAGTTCAGTGATTGATGCCTCAGACGACCCGTGTGAGTCTACTGTTGCTTGAACCTCCATAACTCTGGGATTTTCTTCTTTGAGCAGACTGTACATGCCTTCCCAGGTTGTTATGCAGGCATCTTTGTTGCAGGTGGTGTCTGTGTATAAGGGCCTCATCTCTTTGTTCTCAGCAACTGGAGATTTTCCCTTCTTTCCCATTACGTTCTGAACACTGTTGCGTATATTATTCTTCTTACCGCTCCTACAGATTTACAAGTAAGGAAAGAATAATGATAAGAGATAAGGTGACGGGAAAGCTCTTTAATTATGAAATCATATCAAATATATCACCTTACGTGAAATAACCTTTCGATCAGATCTAAATCTTATCTCATAAATGATCATCAACTAACCACTGAATTGACATTAATGCCCATAACTCGGTATTGGATTACGAGAAATACTTTATTGAACCATGAGCCTTGCAGATCTGTGATAAAGCGATTTTGCGATTTGCTTCGCAATATCGCAGATCACAATATTGCTAATCTATTTTGTTAACAATCTTTATTTCGTTAGGTGGTTGTGAGATGCGATTTGCAAGATGTCTTATTGCATATTGCCAGATTGGGATATTTTACCTTAGGTGATACTTGCGGCATATGAAATCCGCGATGTGCGATGAGTCTTTAAGGCGTGCGATCTTGCATCACATTTTCGCACTTTTGAAAGCTTGTTTATATGATATTCCCCCATTACCCTTCGCGATGCGATGTATTATTTTTAAGAGAATGATTTTATTTGGAACTTATCATAAAACTTGAGTTTTTTAGGTTTTGTGGGTGTTTTCCTAAGTTTATGATAGCATGCTTTATTCAAAGGGAAATATAAGTGCTAGTTTTTTTTATCTTTTTTTAGAAGGGTACCCATTTATTTAGCTTTATTACTAAAACTAAATAAAAGGGGGGTTGTTGCTGTCCACAACAATTGGTGATTCACTAGGAAGAACTAGTTATCTCTGATTATCTTTTGAATTTTCTAAACTTCCAAAATAGAGAAAGTTTTTTGGAAAATCAAACTTTATTATAGAAATATAAAGTGCATCATGCTTTCAGCCGTTAATGGTAGTTTGTTTCTTTGTGTTAACTCTGATTATTTACTTCCCAAAGCTAGTCATTGTATTTACATCAGTCACTACTTGGTTTATAAAGATAAAAACAAAGACTTCTCTGTAGATAAGTTTTAAGTATGCTCATTTTTCGTAGGTAGAGCCTCTATTTCCATCAGGCACTCATAGCCTCGACAGATTTACCTGTTACCCAACAATGATCCTATATCCTACTTGGAGAAATATACAATTTTCAAAGATAAATCCATATCCACACTTTTTGTTTTTTGTTTTGTTTAATTCTTAAAGAACAATTTCTTGGTTTGGTAGCCAAATTATGATAGTGTCATTCACCTGATTTATAACTTTGCTGAACAAGCTGGCTCGTGATGAGACCCCTTGTCTTTTGATTGCAACAATCTTGAGTCATTGCCCTGTTTTGGTATGCAGTTTTGGCAATGTCAGCAAGTTATAATATCTATGATCATGATAAGTCGACTCGTGATGAGACCTCTTATTCTTTAAGCTTATAGTGTATCATTGGATTACTCCTTGAAACTCCTAATTCCCTAGGTGGGGAAGAAGTCATTGGTTCCTTAAGAATAGCTTTGGATGACAATTATAGAGTTTTTGGAGACAACTTTTCTGTAGAGAACCTTCGTTTTGTTATTGATGCTTTTCATTGATTGTTATAAAACAAATTCTCACTAAAGGTTGTTTTTCATCAAAATTCTTAACGCTGAAAATAGTAGCATTTTCAGGCTTGTAGAATTTGGCTGTATCTTTCAATAATAATGATCGATTTTCTAGATCAGTTCTATTTATACAAGCAAAAAACAAAATCTAAAAGAAACACTAATCTTTTTTGTGAATTTCCAAAGTTAACCATTTACAACCTCTTTTATTATCAAAATAAAGCTATAAACAATAATTTACAAAAATAGAAGAGGTCATCTTCTATGGAAAGTATTTTATAAGGATCTACCCATTAATAGGTAAAGATTCTATTTTCCCTGCTAAATCTTGCAACATGAAAGTGGATGGACCTATGATTTCAACAATTTGGAATGGGCCAAGCCACATTCGTTGGAATTTAGAATGTTTGCCTTTTTCCTCATCAGCCTTATCCCATTTCAAAACTAAATCTCTAATTTGAAAATCCTTCCTAGATACCATGCTTGAATCGAAGGAAGCCTTTACTGATGATTGATGATGAGCGTGTGTGATTTTAGCCTGTTCTCATTGCTCTTCTAGCTTAAGGATCTGTAATTGTCTTAGTTGTAAAGATGAAGTTGGTGTTTCATCAATAAATTAAACTAAGGCCACAGAAAGAATTGCTAGATGAGTTGGGAGAACTACTTCTTTCCCATAAATTAAATTAAAGGGAGAAGTGCCAATGGAAGCCTTTTGGGTTATTCGGTCTGCCCATAGAGCATACATCAAAGATTTGTGCCAATTTTTATGATTCTGATTAAGTTTTTATTTGTTGATTCGGCCAACCCATTCCCTTGTGGGTAATAATTGGTAGAATATTTAAGCTTAAAACCTCTTTTAAGTGCAAATTCAGTCATAGCATTGCCAGAAAAATATGATGCATTATCAAACATTAAAGCAGAGGGTGAACCAAACCTGGTGATTATGAATTGATATATGAAATCAATGATGTGTTCAGCATTAGCTATCTTGAGCGGAACTGCTTCCACCCATTTAGTAAAATAATCTGTAGCTGTAAGGATATACCTATGATGTTTAGAAGAGTGAGGAACGATCTCACCTATTATATCCAATCCCCAATGATCAAAAGGTTGATCGATATTGACTAGTTGCAAAGGCAATGATGGTTTCTTTTGTCTCCCAACAACAGTTTGACAAAATTGACATTTCCTAACAAGGCTATGCGCATCTTTAAATTGTGTAGGCCAATAATATCCTGCATGCAAAATTTTATGTGTTGTAGCATCTCTCGCATAATGTCCACCCGCTGGTCCATCATGGAGTTCCTGCAACACCTTTTCAGCTTCAGATTTCTCAAGACATCGAAGGAGAACGGAATCATAATTTATCCTAAAAAGTACATCATTTATGAGTTGATACTGCTTAGCCTTCAATCTTAGGGCTCTTTTCTTTGTATAATTCAGATTTGAGGGAGAATATCCATTCTTTAGATAAAAATTGATATCAACATATCTTGATTCAATATCGTTTAGGCTTACCTCATACATTTGTACCTCTTGATTTGGAGATGATATTTCAGAAATAAGTGATGCTCCAGCCAACATCTTGCAAAAGCCTTGACCTTTTATAATATTTGCTGGCCTCGTCTCAACATCATATTCTTGTAAGGCAGTGACCCAATTTGCTCTCTTTTCACCCACATCTTTCTGTACTAAGAGATTTCTTACTTCTGGAAACAACACTATGATCTTTGTATGGGTTTTAAGAAGAAAAGGTCTAAAATATTTGATTGCTTTGAAAACATCATAGGGTTGTTTTTCAACATCAGAATAATTTAGTTTAGCCCCTTGCAGATTATAACTAAAGAAGGCAATTGGGGCTTCCGCCTTGTCTTGTTTGGCTTGTGTGAGTATCGCAGCATATGACTTATCAAAGGCAAATGTATATAAAATAAAAGGATAAAAAAAATTTGGAGTCACTAGGGATGGGGCATTAATAATCGCTTGCTTAATCAGATTGAATGCTTCATATTCCTCTTGGTCCCATTTGAAGAGTGAATTCTTTTTGATCATTGCTTGTAATGGTGATACAATCCTTGAGAAGTCTGGAACAAATCTTTTAACAAAATTAATCTGGCCAAGGAAGGATTGCATGGCTTTCTTATTATGAGGCAAGGATATTTCAGAAATTTCCTTAATTCTATCAGGATCAATATGGATTCCAGATTTGGACACTATAAATCTAAGAAGTTTTCCTTCACTTAATGCAAAAAAGGATTTTTTTGGGTTAAGTGAAATCCCATACCTTTGGCAACGTTGGAAGATCTGCTTTAAGTCTTTGAGGTGATTACCGTGTTTTTTAGAATATATTATTTTTTCATCCATGTAAATCACCATTGATTTGTTTACTAATCCCTTAAATGTGATATCCATGGCCCTTTGAAATGTGGCTCCAGCATTGATCAAACCAAAAGGCATATTTTGATATGCATAAGTACCCCATTTGGTTATGAACGTGGTTTTTAGCTGATCGTCAGGATGGACCAGAACCTGATTGTTGTCGAAGAAACCATATAAAAAGGACATTAATTATGATCCTGCAACTTCTTGCAATATTTGTTCCATAGGAGGCAGGGGAAAATTATCCTTTTGACAGGCTTTGTTAAGATTTCAAAAGTCAATACAAATTCTAATATCTCCATTTTTCTTTCTAACTGGGACCAAATTGGAAACCCGTCTAGAATGTCGAACGAGAAAAATAATTTTGGCTTTCAATAATTTATTAAGCTCGGACTTAATCTGAATTTCAATATTAGGATGGATCTTCCTCATCTTTTACTGGATAGGTTTTTCATCAGCTATCATTGGGATAGTATGTTGAATGATTGAAGTGTCGTAAGTCTTGAGATCATCATAGTTCTAGGAAAATACACTTTTGTATTGTTTCAGGAGCTGAACA
The DNA here is from genome assembly GCA_000404065.3 of Pinus taeda. NCBI lineage: Eukaryota > Viridiplantae > Streptophyta > Pinopsida > Pinales > Pinaceae > Pinus > Pinus taeda. Next base: position 12,025 of record APFE030243400.1, read on the forward strand.
TAGGCTAATTTTTCTCCTTGGGCTAGGCCAAGACCTAGGTTGATATTCTGTGGCTTGGTATCTGTTCCTAGATTTACTAATTCATAGTTTAGAGTTGAAATTTGGAGTTTTGAATTGGTAGATCTTTTAAATCGGTCTTTCAAATCATATAGGTATTCCAACTTGACTATAGATTTTGGTATAGCATTATTAGTGCTTTCTTGTTGTAACTACTTGTCATGTTGATCTTCATCAATTATCTGATTAGTGTAAGATCCTTCCGATGTCAAGAAACTTACAATATAAGGATCATCATTGAAAACTCTCCAGTTTGTAACATTATCAGGGATGGAGGGCCTAAAGATCAATTTGATTGAAAATCTGTCTGGGCTATAGTCTTCTGAGGGAATGAGCTTGGAAGCTACATTATCCAAGAGGTCAGCACTAGCATTTTGGAGTTTGGGAATAGGCAAAATATTAAATGCTATAAAATGTTCAGTCAGATCCTGCACTAAAGATTGATAATGCTTCAAATGACCTGATAGACAATGTATAGTATTTCGTACCTGTTTAATAATAATCTTAGAGTCTCCGAAGACTTGTAGATACTTGATATCTAATCCGACTGCCTTGTACAATTTGTGGACTAGATCTTCATATTCTGCAGTGTTGTTTGTGCAATCAAACTCGAGTCTACATGTTAGCATAGTTTTGTTTCCCTCTGGACTAACTAATACACATCCTGATCCTGATCCATCATTAGACTTAGAACCATCAAAAAATAATTTCCAAAATAGAGATTTATTTACAGGACTATCTATAAAATTAACACATTTAGAACTATCTGTTTGAGAAAATTTTTCTACTTGAGGCAGAACAAAATGTTCTAAGTAAGGTGAAGTATGAGCAGTAAAATTTCCTAAGAAAGAGTCAATAGAATAGTTGCCAATTATATTGTTGTTGTATGCTATAGGTTTGTTTTCTCCTTCCAATTCCATTACTATGTATTTTAGGTGTCTTTCTCACTCAACCTTTATCTGATTTGGTTTACCATTGTAAGGGAGCCACATATGTGACCAGTTGGTCACAAAGTATCCATGAAGTTTTTCAGACCAATCCCTACTAAGAATTAAACCGTAAAATTCGGGAATGTCTGCAACTAAAATATCACTAACTTGACATACCTTTGGATTAGATGACAACCTTATGGTAACTTGATTTAGTTCAACGATTACTTCAACCTGTGATCGGTCCAGTTGAACTATGCGTACTGTAGATTTTTGAGGTTGGACGTTTAACTTTGCACATATTGTTTTAGGTAAGAATGAAGCTTCTGAATCTACCAAACAATTATGCAAGTTTTTATTGAAAATTTCATAAGTAAGAAGGAATGGGGGAGTATGGGATTTTGACCTACCTCCAATTAAAGCAATATCATTCGGATCAACTTTATTTGCCATATTAGTTGGAGGTCTTCCCATTTCATGAGAAGCTTACGAGATCACAACGGCAGGAAGAGGTGCAATGGGAATTGCATGTAACTCTTTCAAAAGTAGCTTTTGTTGATGTTTCAATTTTCTCAATTCATGAAAAGTAATGTTAGCCCTAGTCTTCTTCATATCTTCAACGATATTATATTCCATCTCATCAGAAACAATCAATGTTTTAGATGGAGTTGAGGGATCGGATTGGGCTAGGCTTATTTGAGTCGCTTTTGGTGATGATTTCTTACCTGCGACTTTATCTTTAGATGCCGAGCTTGTGCTCTTCTATTGAGAATTAGGTTGTGGAGGATCAAGTTGATTTCTACTTCTAGTACTAACTGGTGATGCCTCTTGATCCTCTTCGTTTGGAAGGATGAAGTGCCACATTCCCTGTACTTCTACAACTTCATCTTCATCGGTGGGTTCTTCGTTAGAAACTTCCTCTTCTTCTCCTTCAGATTCTGCATTTGTTATAGCGTTGGGAGGCTTTGAATCAGTTGAGGGATTTTTTCTATAAGGCTTGTAGGGATTTTTTGAAGAAGTCTCTGCTACTTGTCTCTTAATGTCAACCATTTCATTAGACATTGTTTTTAAGACTTTCTGTAATCCTTCTAAATAAAATGGGTTTTTTGATTGCTTTTTCTTAGGATCATCTCTAAAAGTAACCTTCTTAGATTTTCTTTCATCGACAACCTTTTTCTTTTCTAAAGCTAAGATACATTTTTCTACCGCTATCGCTTCCTTCATGTTTTCAATCAATGTTGTCTTGGCAGCCCTATCAACAAAGATCACTATGTTTGATGGTAAAGCAGATATGTACCATTCACTTCAAACTTCTTCGCTAGGCTTGGAAGCGGTCGGAATTTTATTCAAAAGCTTGTTGAAACATGAGTTAAAATCTTTGATAGGTTCTCTCGATTCAGTCTTTAGGTTCAATAGATCATTGATCAGTGTTGATGTAGATCTATCATTGCTGAACTTAGTCAAGCATTGTTCTTGGAAAATGTCCCAAATAATGGTGGATCTTGATGGTAATGAAAAATACCAGGATCTGGCTACTCCTTGTAAAGTGTAAGGAAAGAGTCGAACAACATCATCTTCATTAGTACACTATTTAAATTTATCGATAACATAAAGTTGTTTATGTGTTCTTCTACTAGCATGCCTGCTTCAGGATTAAACTTGTGTAGCCATTTTTCAGGATGGGTCGGTAATTAACTCAAGGGCGCAGGCATTGAGACTGCCCCTGGATTATTCCATGGATTTTGGGCCATCATTGAACTACTAATAAAGGAAAGCGTAGACAAAGTTGCTTGTGGAAGGGATGAGGATGTTAAAGTTCCAGTATTCTGATGGACAACAATTTGAAGTGGAGGGGTGGATGGTTGGCTTTGCAATGGGGAAGTTGGAATGGATGTTGATGATGAAAGAGTCTCACTATCAAACCCATGAGGTGACTTCCTTGCTCTTTTCCTTTTAGGTAGAGGTAATTCGGTTGGTTCGATACCAAACTTTTCACTTTGTAATTTGGTTAAAGGATGAGAAGGATTGTATTGCGAAGTCACATTACCTTGAGATATTTAAGACTTTTGAAGTGATATGGAAAATCCTTGAATTTTATGAATCAAATATTCAACTTCAGGAGGTTCAGTAGTAGATTTCTCTGAAATGTTTGGGTTTGTGGCAGTGGTTGTTGTTTTCTCAACTTCTTGCTTAGGATTTAAAGATTCAAAATGCGATGGAGAAGTTGGGGGGGATGTTGAGGGTGATTTACTCTCAGAATGGTATTTAGATTTGGATTTAGTAGCTATTCATAGTTCGGGGCCCTCCTTCTAGCGTCAAATATGTTGAAGCCCCAAAAATTGGGTCTACAACAAGGGGGATACCCACCAGGTCTGGACCTTGAAAGCAACTCCTTTTCTGTTCGGGATGGTGGGTCCGACTGGGGATAATGGGACTAGTTTCCCAATTTGTGTGTGTTGATAAGAATTGATATTTCCTTTTTCTAAAGATTTTTAAGTAAAATGCTTTTAATCTAAATCTAATTTAAAACATGCAATTGTATTCTAATGAACAAAAATATCTAATTCTAAAACTAACCCAGGATTCAACTTTTTACTTATGCGATCTAAAATAGTTTATAACAGAAATTGGTAATAAAGATCATTCAATTACTATGAGAAAAGAATTGATAAAAATGAATTGTTTCGTATAAGAAATTAACTGAACCAATTGTGAGAAGCACATCACATAATAATTCATTCATACATTGAACATAAACAAAATATTCATCACCGTACAAAAGTGCTAAATGATAACTCAAATATTCAAGCCTTCATATATAAATATCTGAACATAAAATATTACTTTGACACAAGCAAAAATGATTAAGAGATAAAAGTACCATTGATAACAAGTGCTACTCATGAGCTTCAACATTATAGATTTATCTCTCCCTAATTCAACATCTACTAAGAGTACAAAAGTGCATTTCAGTAGTAGACATTAAACGTAGATATCAATAAATCTCGTTCCATTCATTCATCAAAACCTCCTCTGAGGGTGCAAAAGTGCATGTTCTGAGGAAATGTTTTTGACAAATTTCAGGACCCCTCTCTAAATGCATAAGAGGGGTTAAAATACTACTATCTAAATACTAAAAATAGTTTATTACAAAAATATAGGAGGAGGTTTAAATGATAGTCCTCATCTAAGGCAAAAAAAAATCAAAACTAAAACTAAATCTGAATCTGGAATTAACTATCTATGTATCTGTTCTCTGATATCGCAAGCATTAAACATCGGCTTGAGGAGCATCGGTTAGCCGACCTCGGATTTTAGTTGCCCTGCAAAAATAGAATCAACGAGTGTTGGTGCTATCTACTCGGCAGAGTTCCTAAGGCATTTGAGAGTCATGCATTGACTGTGCGGTTTAACCAAGTACTGCCAGTAAGTATCCCAATTCAGCTTGGTTAACTTTTTGATGGACTCTGCCCTTTCCTTAGCTTTTTGTCTCCAGCTTGTCTGCAGTTGCTATGCCTTTGGAAGAAATCCTGGAGCGGTCTCTGAAATGAGGTTTGCTCTGTGCAAGTTTTCATTGACACAGTCAATGATGTTGTTTGCTACTGTAGCTGCTTCTTCCGTTGCCTGTTCTGCCTTCCTAATCTGTGCATCCCATTTATGGAAAAGCATTTCTTTATGGGCTTCATTGATTCTGAGTGTGCCTGATTTCCTTCCTTCTTCCGATTCCTACCAAGTCAAATAATCAGAAATTCTTTTATCAATTAAATCATAATCATGTTGCAAGTCCACAACTTGATTGGTAATTCTATCGCTTATCTCGCAATAGGAAGTCCATTGCGATATTCTTTGGCATAATACCTCTTGCTGTTGCAAGAGTTGGTCATTTAATGCAAGGGCTTCTGAGACAAACAGTGTAAGATTGGGATCATCTCTATGCATTTCTATAATAGCTTGTAACTGATTTTCTTTTTCAGCCAAATGTTCTAATATCCCAGCTGCATCTGTTGAAAATCTTGCTATAGTTTTTCTAACTTCTCCTCTGCTTCTCAGTTGGCACTGGCTTGCTGTAGCTGTTGCTGCAAAATTTGGATTTGTTCCTCTCTATCCTTAAGTAATTGTTGTACCTTGGATGCTTTACCAATGGTAGCAGAAGCATAGGCTCTTGCGATCTGAGATAACTTAGTCAGATTTTCAGTAGGGTCACTAGTAGGGTCTCACCAAAGGACGTCTAGCTGCTCTGCCTCAGGTGAGAGCATGCTGTCCAATTTCCTTTTCTTTCTTTGCCTTCTCACCACTGCCTTGTGCTGTGGACTATAAAATACATCTAGAGGAGGAATCTCTTCTATCTTGAGGATGATTTCAGATGATGGGGTAATGGGAATATGCTCCATTTCTAGAGCATTAGGACTATTCCAATGACCATGTCTGTCATTGTCTGCACTGTAATCTTAGGTGTCTTCATGTTTTTCTCCTCAGTATTAATCAATTCATTGAATGTTTCCCACTCTTTATCCACCTTAGTTCTCGTTGGCTTTTGTGGCTGGATGAGGGGAGGGGGAAGCTTTACCTGTGGTGTAGTCAAGACCTTTTGTTCTGGGCACTCTTTATATTGGGAAATATCTCTTACTAACCCTTCACTTTTATTATGGTCGCTCTCAGACTGTTTAGAGCATTCTAGTTATTCTTTTCCAGAATTAGACCTAGACTTGTTTATACCTGGGCTTCCACTTAAACTGATACTAGGAGTTGGCTCCCTTATTGGTTCCAAGCGTAACTTATCCAAGGGGATGTTAGCTAATCTCATTTCTCTATACAATTTGAATTCCTGGAATTCCACTGGGGGAAATTGAATTTGAGCCATGTGCAAAACTTCTTTCAGTGCGCTTTTCTGTTGGAAGGTACATCAAAAAGATTATCTTCTTTGGAAAATACTTTTATCTTGACAGCAGTAGTGAAATTCTTAATAACATCAAAAGGGTCAGATTGTCTTCTTGGAAATTTGAATAGTCGTAGACACGACATATTGTCTACTTCTTTGAATGCACGACCTAAATCAAACAGTGAAAAGGCCCCACAGGTCACAGGAAATTGCGACCAAATGGCCTTCTTCTTGTCTTTCAGCTCTGTGCTCATTCCTCCTACCCCGCAGGTCTGGTAGGCAATTTCTCGAGCCAATAAATTATCAGGAGCATATAAGGGTAGGACATGAGGGGAAGAAATGCTTCCAAATACTCTGACATAGGTGAAAAATTATTCCCCAAACCATCTTGCGACAGGGAGAATGTCAAATTCCGCTTCGGGGGAAAATCTTGGGGCGTCCCTATTATACAACATTCTACAGAGAGGTAACATAATTCCATGACAAATTTTGTAAAAATATGGGATAAACTTGGAAGCCCACAATTCCTTATGATAAATGTGAATAGGCAAGGGATTCTGTGTAGTCCACTTCCAACCCATTAAAGGAAATTTGGAAACATAACAGATTGCATCCATAACATAAGCAGCTAAATAGAAAGGAGGATAAATCCTCTGATTGGTAGTTCTTTTGGATCGGTAATTCCAAATAGCCAAAGCTAAATTATCAGACAATATTTGAGCCCAATCCATAATAATGGCATTAGTGGCTGCATCTAATAGGGGTAGCCACTTAGATGAAAACTTGTTGACGTCGGGCCTTCCAAATAGTCTACATAGCATAGCAGCAACAAAGCAATATGAGGAGGAGAGGGAACCAATAATGTACATACCATGTTTGTCTTTTTTCAATGGTTCTTCCCTTTTTGACGAGTTCTTGGTACACTCCACCAAATCTTCATTTTCTTTGGAAAACTTCTCCACGAACTGCTTGTTGTAGGTTGCCTGTGGTTCTGGTAGATGATACATAAATCTTGTGGAGTGAATGACCCAATGAGGTCTTGGCCTTGAGACTTGAATTGTCTGTCTGTTATATCAGCACTGTCTAGTACCCACTTAACCATGTTTGTGTATGGAATAATATTAGGTCTTGTCACTATTCGATGAATGAATGAACATGGAAGTTCAATGACTGATGCCTTAGACGACCTGCGTGAGTCTGTTGTTGCTTGAACCTCCATAACTCTGGGATTTTCTTCTTCGAGCAGACTGTACATGCCTTCCCAGGTGGTTATGTCGGCACCTCTATTGCAGGTGGTGTCTGTGTATAAGGGCACCATCTCTTTGTCCTCAACAATTGGAGCTTTTCCCTTCTTTCCCATTACATTCTACACACTACTGCGTATATTATTCTGATTACCGCTCCTGCAAATTTATAAGTGAGGAAAGAATAATGGTAAGAGATAAGGTGAGGAGAAAGCTCTTTAATTCTGAAATCATATCAAATATATCACCCTACGTGAAATAACCTTTCGATCAGATCTAAATCTTATCTCATAAATGATCATCAACTGACCACTAAATTGACATTAATGCCCATAACTCAGTATCGAATTATGAGAAATACTTTATTGATCCACGAGCCCTGCAGATCTGTGATAAAGCGATTTGCTTCGCAATATCGCAGATCACAATATCGCTAATCTGTTTTATTAACAATCATTTATTTCATTAGGTTTTTGCGAGATGTCTTATCGCATATCACCAGATCGGGATATTTTACCTTAGGTGATACTTGCAGCGTATGAAATCCGTGATGTGCGATGAGTCTTTAAGGCGCGCTATATCGCATCGCGTTTTCACACTTTCAAAAGCTTGTTTATATGATATTCCCCCATTATCCTTCGTGATGCAATGTCTTATTGTTAAGAGAATGATTTTATTCAGAACTTATCATAACACTTAAGTTTTTTAGGTTTTGCAAGTGTTTTCCTAAGTTTATGATAGCATGTTTTATTCAAAGGGAAATATAAGTGCTAGTTTTTTTTTTTTTTTTTCAAGAAGGGTCCCCATTTATTTAGCTTTATTACTAAAACTAAATAAAAAGGGGGGTTCTTGCTGGCCACAACACCTTAGTACTTGAAGTGGAGGCCTCCGTGAAGCTCTTCTTAGCTTCCAGGAATGTCTCCTTCATGCGTTCTAAATCAAACTCAGGTTCCTTTGTAGGAACCTTGCGAATCCATGCGCTTTCTTCTGGCTGCTTACCTTTATCATCTCCCATTGTCATACCACTCCTAAGCATCATTTTTACATTTGGGTCTTCTTTGCGCTATTCAGACCTCATCATTTGTAGATTCTGGGTTGGTGGGGGCTGGAGTACCCCTTTTTCACGCATCTTCGCTATCAGCGAATGGAAATCTTCTGCCTCATGATCAAACTGAGTACAATACCAACACAATATCGTAGTTGGGCTTGTACAATCGCAAGCATAATGCCCTAGCCCTCCACAATTGTAATAGATTATGTGTCTGTGACCCTTCCCTAGTCCCATTCCACCTCGACCCCGACAACACCCCTAAAACCTAGTGCACACCATCCCCGCATTTGGGTCGAGGGCTTGTGTTTTGGCCTGCACCCTATAGGTAGGAGTTCAATCCATTATTAGTTCATAGCTTTGGCAGGTGCATTCGTCATGGCCTACTGACCTACAAAAATTACAAAACAACTACTGGGACATCTACATATACTTTTTTAACAGATGACAATTATCTTTGGTATGATTTCCTCCTATGTGGGAGATTGCGCACCATAACGTAGACACTGTGCTCAGCCCCACCTGTGCCTCCAGTCTTAATGGAATTGGCCCTCCTCCTACCAAGTAGTTCATGAACACTAGACAGTGATCTTTGTCATGGCCTCGACCTTTGCATTTTATGCACCATACTTCTTTACACGCCTCTGGCCGAGATGCCCTATCCTATTTCAAAATCTACATTTCCAGACATAGATTCTATAGCTGCATGTGGATCTATTGGACTCCCAATCCAGGGTCTTGTATAGGAGTGTCATGTAACCTCATTGCCATCTCCAATGCTTTGGCCTGGGTGTAAAGTTCTTACTGTGACAACACTATCCTTAAGTGTGGCATAAGTGAGGCCACAAACCATGCGCGTGTTGTGTGTCCATTAACATCATATTGGCTTCACGGATGTACTCTTCAACCTTTGGTCCAGATCCCAGGGGGTCTCACCTGGAAGCATCACGATCTCTTTAAACCTGATGATTGACTGCGTCTATGATTTTGGCCTGCTAAATTCCATGTTCAACACATTCTGGATCTCTACGATTTTGGTGTTTGGGTGGTCATTAGAATGCTTGACATACCACGTTAATGAGCGATTCTGCAACATGCTCACTAGCGTAGCCTTTTTGATATTAACATCCAAGTCGCCCTATACTTCCCATACTGCTCTTACTACAAACCAAAATTGGTCCGGATCTTCATTCTCTACTCCTTTGAATACTGGAAGTTTGATCGTGCTCACCATACTGAATTGTGGAGGTGGCCGAGGTGGAGTGGGTGGAGATGGAGGCGAGGGGGGTGAAGTGGGTGGAAGTGTGGATGGAGGTGGTAAACATAGAATCTGCTATCTTATCAAACTGACCGTGCTTCTTGGAGAAACCTTTGCGAGCTCGTCCTTGCTCTCCCACGAGGGTGAAATTAGGGGACTGTTTTCTAATTTTTCACTAATTCTGCTTCTGTAGATATTTCCGCTTTGCATAGTCCTAAACATTAATTTATTCGCTTAACCGGCTTTTCACACAACAACATCTTAATCCAAGTGTTCAAAGATTTAATATTCTTACCTCGCGGTCCCTTGAGAAAACGTTGCTCTGCCTTGCTGTAACTGATGGTCGTGTCTACCACAAACTCAGTGATAAATCCTCCTATTATTCGGTTGAGCTAGTGGTCCACAACTTGTGCTATCTTATCTTCTGAGGCTTCTAATCTGCGCACTAGTTCTGGAGTCCACACTATTGGTTTGTTGAGCCTACACCTTCCCTGGTTGTCTGCTAACTTTGTGATCCAGTCATACAACTTGGATGGAAAAGATGCAAAGAAAATTTCATGGATTTCAGTGTACAAATAGCGATCCAACCACTGCTCCTTTGATACTCACAGATTTCTGTTTTCCTACGCTGAGAGCTCGTGAATCTTCCTGTCCAACCACTCTTCAATTTCTTTCTTTGTAGGGTTCCAGTGGGATGACATTAGACATCCTTTATGCAGATCCAGATCTTGGCAACGGAACCATTTGTTGGCTTAGTGGGGCCTGACCCAGGTTCATAGGTGATTTAGCCAAGAAAATCCTGGTACTACTGGCCCTTTCGACAATAATCTGTGGAGCACAGACTGAGGTCTCACCCAAAGTAGTATGGGAGGGTGCTAGAACTAGATTTCTGCACCCTGGGGATGTCTGATGGGCTTCTGTAGGTTCACGGTCTGACTGGTCGCTACGCACACTTGCAATCCCTTTGCGACCTGTGGTGCGGCTTCCACGCAGCCCTACTCGGGGCGCGACCCGTTTAATACCCATGATCCTTGTTAATTAACCGATTACTTAACTTGTGTGCGTAATATTTATGTTTATTACAACATATATAAAAATTATATCAATGCGCGCAATACATAACCAAATACAAACATAAAGAAGATAATGCACAACAAATACACATGAATAGAAATCAACTTCTCTTTTATTAATCTTCAATCTTGCTTATAAACTCGACACCACCCTATGCACTCAGCGATAGGGGTCCACCACTCAGTTGCAGACTCTACTAGGCCTCTACGCACTCAGCTGCAAAGCCTCTTCCTACTACTACAACCCAAGACACTTAGAACTCTACTTTAAGCTCAAACCATTCCTTCGCTATTCATCTATTCCTCTTCTCTTCACTAACTTTAAAACTTAGATCCTCGCTCTATTTATACAATCCCATGGTCCACAAACCATGGGTAGGTCGACTTTACACTAATTTACAATACAATGTTTAGGGCAGACAACCCTATGACTTAATTATACACTTCACGCTCTGCGCCCACAATTCGCGGAGTTTTACAACATCTTTGACCAAAAATTGGGCTTTGAGCCCCAAAACCTGCTATGGGGGGGATTCCATGTCGAACAGCCGCCTGGGAGGAGCAAGGTCTAGAGTGAACTCTTGGTTTCGTCCAGGTTCTTAGGCACTTTGGCCTTCCCTTTTTGCGGGGGGACATATGCGGGTAGTTTTGTCGCGGAGCATGTAGGTTGAATATCCTCCTCCATGCCTTTGTCTTCTTCCTCTGCGATGATAAGGGCCTGCAAATCTTCTTCCTCCTCATCTGTTTCTATCATGACATATTTCCCCTTCTCTTCCATTGATAGTTTGCTGTGCAGCGGGTTCCTCGGGGACATGCGTACTGGAGCCATTGCCTGTTTATCCTTCTTGGGTCTTTGCATACACAACAATTTGGGGATCTCTGCCACAACCTCAGCACCTTCTGGATCATCCTCCACAATTGCGGTCTGTGTGGCCTCGTCAACGATTACCTCTTCTATTTATACGTCATCTTTAGCTATTGTCATCGTATCTGGGCTATAATTTGTCACTCACGAATTCAAGGGCTCGGTCAATGCTCGGATCACAATGCTCAGGGCTCTGCTCAATCACTTAATTCTAAAATGACCAAGTGTTGTTTTCTAGGCAGCCCCTTGCATTTTATAGTGCCTTTTGAATTTGAGTTCGACCGTTCCCCCCCATTACAGGTCATTAATTCTTTCTTGGTGGTAGATTTTCCCAAATCTTTCCCATAAATCACATCTTAAATGTCCGCTGCCCACTCCATTTGGCCTCAAGCGAATCATCCCATCGTGAATAGTGACTTCAATGGTCACTCTCTAACCAATCCACGTGGCAGCGTAGTCCCCCGTGCGCGGTTGCAGACCTTGTGACTCTCTGCTTCTGCATGCATATCCAACATTGCGCAGCTCCCTGGCAAGATAGTTTATAGTCCCACGCTCCCTTGCAACTGCCTAGAGTGCTAATACAATCCTTCCCTTGGCTAGTCAGGTGGTTGCACCACCCATGTGGAGCGCCATCCTATCCTCTATCATGATTCTTGGAGAATCCCCACCTTCTATGGTTGCGCACTTCCTCATTTGCAACGCGCTACCTTGGTCACTATGCTTGACGATATGCGGTCCAAGCCAAGGAATTAGACTAACCAATTCATGACGATAGTTCTCAAACTTGTTAGCATGATTGTACGCACCTTACCTTATCATCCTAGTTTTCTTAGCGAGAAACTTTTCCTTTATCTCATCTTCCAGCTTCTTGACCTTTGTGTCCATCAAAGCACTTTTCTCTTTTAACCGTACCCTTTCTTTTCAAGTTTGCAAAGTCTAAGGTTTCCTTGTTGGTTTTCTTCCTCAAGTCTCATGTGTTCTATCTCTTGCGGCTGTGTGGTTCCTTCTTTCTGAGCTTTGCGAACCGTTGTATCTACGGGTGCTGTCATGCTCAGACTAGGCTTTGCCTGCTCCATAGGGATTACAACATCTGCTTCATACTTCAGCATTGGAAGTGCTTGCGTAGTCAGGGTTTTGCATATGGTCCTATAAGCCCATAGAACCATTGGTATGCGCAGATCCCAGTCAATGCATCTCACATGGTGGACCGCGTCCAATATTTCGCATACTTTGTGAAAGGCTTCCACACAGATAATCTACGGCGCGCTTGGTCTTATCCTACTTTGTTGTTTGCGCCATCTTCTTTCCTGCTCCTGTTTGTTGGTCCCATTTCCTATCGTGAGGATGGTGTGTGTTCGTACAGGTTGCGTACCATACGCTTGTACCCATCGGGAGAGGTGGGCGTGAAGGCTGTTTCATCCATCATACCCAGTTTCCATCCGCATCTGAGGCTTTCCAAACTGTATGAGAATCATCCTTCTGCATTCGCACTAGTCCTCAAAACTTCTTTGATGTGTACCCCACCATTTTGTGGGCGTAGCACGCAGTGCCCATTTCAGAGCATCAAAATGTTAGATGATCCAAAAATAATTTATTATCATAGGTTATAAAATTGAAATAAAATAATTACTAATTTAAGAAATTAAATTAATAATTATTATTCTAGAATGATTAATTAATGGAGACAATTAGAAATTAGTA
>APFE030243403.1:0-26706 GCA_000404065.3 Pinus taeda
TCTATTTTAGGAGATTAGTTAGCTAGTTGGTTTGAATAACATTTAATGTAAATGGACACTTGTTATTTAATAAGTGATTCATAATTAGAGGTAGTTAGGACATGGAGCTTATAAATAGCTTATTGCAAGAGTGTTTGGTTGTTCGGGTGTAAACTCTTGCAAAATCAATTATGTAATTGTTTTTTTTATTATAAAATTACGTGTTTGAGGACACTTCTGCCATTATTTACCTAGGTAATTACATACATGACACAAATCTGCTGAGATTATTTACATCATATACATGCAAAATGGGTTTACATTATGACAATCAGGCTAATGATGATAGGTGGATGAAGCAGACACATCAATTAGGTGCTATCCCTTTTGCAAAAAAAAGGGTGTACTGCTATGGGTCATTGACATGTAGTGGTCAGCAAGGGGTATTCTTTTCTTGATTCCATATGCAATATTTTTCATTTGTAAATGATTCAAGATCACCACAAGGCTTGGCAAGATCGACTAACCGAAGGGAAATATTGTCACAGGGACGGGGATGTCAAAGGCACATGTCTTCATGTCCCCTTTGTTGGTATGAAGTAAGTGTTGAGCCTCTTTTTTAGTCAAAACCTCAAGGGGGTTACCTTAGCAATATATTGGTTTGTGTCATGCCATAGTCGATCTTTAGGCTGAGGGAAATCCTATTAAGAAATCCTTTCTAGTGGGGTTTTGGCTTTATAGTTTTCCTTGATTGGCTAAGAGATTACTTGTCCTCTAGATGTCAGTCTCTCCCCTAATCCATTATTTTGGGTAGCTAACAAAAGGATGGTTGTTCTTCTTGACATTTTCTTGTTATTTATCTTCTATTGACTCCATAGCCACTGGATATCGACACTAATCTTCACGTTCTTCCAATATTCATTTCTTCTAAACTCTCCAAACTCAAATCTTGTCTGTTGGGGCTACTTGTGATGTCACCTCGATCTTCATTTCTTAGTCTTAGTAAATCCTTACGGAAGCCTCCCTTGAGCTAGAGGAGAGTCAGCCTAAAGAGAAAAGGTAGGGTGTTGAGATGACAGAGGGTGACCTTCCTAGAATTTGTTACCCACCACCTATGGGTGACACCCATTGGAGATTTTTTTCTCCTAGATTGTCTTCAACCAGTAGCTAACAGCCCCTTGCAGCAACCAGATAGTCTAATATGCCACCATCTCCGCCACCTGAGTCGGCTGTAATGCACCGTCGCCCATTTGTTATGATCATATGTTTGAAGGTAGGCCTTCCAAAACCGAAGGCATGGCTTTCATTATGTAGTTGGGTATTTTTTCTTGCTTATCATGAACACTTCTGGGCATGGAGTGGGAGGATTCGACAAAAAGAATGGGCTTGGTATGTACTCTTGTCCCCTTGTCCAACTTGGTGGTTAACCTCACATCCTAGTCCCGTGGGATCTCCTCTACTGGCTAATAGCTTTAGGAGTGGCACTATATGGGAAACCCTGATTTTGGTTGCATGGTCCCACTTCTCGACATCACATGCATCACTCCCGTCCGCTCATTATAACCTCTTTCCACATATTTCCCATCTGGGTCCACAAGGAGTTAGCCTCCCTCTCCCCTTGTCCACACTTTGGTTCAGGCCGGAACGATGCCCCGGAGGTTCATGCAACTAGAAAAAAAGTTAAAAGCATATTTTGGCCACTTACAACAGGAAATGTACCATAAAATGCAAAATATGGTCGAGGAATAAAAATTTAGCACGTTGGAAAAATCCAAACACGAGCTCTATTCCTTATCATGGTCATCACCCTAATTCCTAGGGCCCCTATATGAGCCCCCTGCATCATTAAGGAACCCATGATTGTCCCAACCCCTGGTGGGCGATGAACTGCCCAACCTTAAGGGGTTACTCGTTGCTATATCATTCACATCATGCTCTCGTTCCTTGGAACCCCGAGCAGTTATAAAAAGAAAAATCAATATAAGGCAAAAGGCATATGAAGAAGGGTGGAAAAACAAAGGTCAAGGTAACTCATGTACCACTATTTCTCTCTCCGACATCTATATACCCAGGTGTGGTCTTCCCTTATTATAGCTACCCTTGTACCATGGCATGTGGCTTGGAGCATTCCCTGCTACCGCACTCCATTCCACCATTATTTAACATGACACCTGCCATTTAACGAACATACCATGGACCTAGCACTCCCTTAGAGATTGAAACCACCTAATAGGGTTCTTGCTTAACCTACTTCTTGAACCTGGGGACACTTGTACATTCTAAAGCCCATTATGGAAGGGCATGCCACCATGAAGTACCCAATTGGTGCCATGATTTGTAAGCTCATTTGCTTAATTGCACTAATGAATTGTTGTATTGGAAGGTGAGGAGACGCATTGGATCTTATATATGATTCCAGCTTCATATTCATCTTGGGGTTTGATCTCCCTATACGAGATCTGAGCACTCAAGAGGGTATTAATGGTATTTATAGGGTGAGCGTTGAGAGCCATGGGCCTCCACTATAGCAGAGGGAAGATAGCCATGCCATGGGATCCCTCAGCACTACTTATTGCTTGCTCGTGTACCACTTGTTCAATGATGATGATGCACCTAGACTACCTTGCCCAGTGGGCTACACACTCACACCACACACTTGGCAATTGATCCAGGGCCCAGATGGGGATTTGTCTCTCATAAGGGGACAAGGGAGATTTGATAGTTTTTGTAGCATCAAATGTGTTCTAGCCACAAAATTTGATGGAGGCTAGAATACATGTATTCTCCAAAACCTAGAAATCGTTTTTGGAAAGTCCACCTAGAGACGACTTAATTAAAATAATTAATCTTTTTTTAATTGTGCCTAATTCTAAACTTAGGAAAACGGATTAATTAAAGGGTATTAATTAAGTCATGGTGAGAATCTTCTAGAAGAAGACATGGATCGAGTTCTAGTTAATCTTGGCCATCGATTATGTTTTAATCTTGGTTTTTGATGTCTCAACGAGAGATTATAAGAAAAAACTCGATGGGGCTTGGTAAAATACACCAGAGCAGATACTCAATTGCCCAAGAAAATCGATTTACTCAGTCGCTGAAGTTCAGCAAGAGAAGATAGAGATAGAGGGTGAGTTGTAGGTGAGAGAGAGAGGGCATGAGCAATAGTCCGAGAGTCTGGGATAAATTCTGGAAAGGCCAACGTGAGAGAGGATGCAGTTCATCAGAGCACTGCACAGTCATTGTGAAGAGAATGATGCAATGAGGCCAGCGTAAGGGTAGAAGATCCGTTTCGAGGTCAGAGAATCGTTGTGGAGAGTGAGAACTTTATTGCTAAATTTCTCTCAGTGTTTCTTTCTCTATTTTTGTTGTTTGATATCATGTACATGAATTATTGTTGAATACTAATAAAGAAACCCTCATCTACTGCACTGGTTTTCCCGCATCGAGTTTTTCCGAGGATGATTGTCCAAAACAAATATGTTAATATGCCTATATGTGTGCTAGGATTTCTATAAGTTTCCTTGCATTTATTTTTCTGCAGTATTTTTTTTTCACTAAAACAGGTATGGTTTATTAATTTGAAGAATAGATTGGACTTACGCCATGGAAGCCATCATTACATTGCTTCTATTTCTGTTTCTTGTGCTATTACAATATGCAGGTTCCTCATGGATTACTGGGGTGGAAAGAGCTTTCATCATTTATGAGGAGTTGTCCTTTCCCTAGAGTACAGCCTTTGTTCGCCATCAGATCTGCTTCACTGTTCAGACTTCTGAGAATATGGAGGAATTTGTAGGAATCAAAGTCGAGCAGGACTCTCTTTAATCTATTTAGAGATTTGTTGAGACTTACATTGTTAAACAGTTTACCTGTGTTTAAATATTTTATTAATATCTTTGACTCTCCAAAAGCTTGGAATTCTTTGTCACCTCGGTCTCTAGCTATTTGACAAGCTTTGAGAAGGCCATGGATCTCTGCTTGATTGTTGGTTTTCTGCCCGATGCCCCAGCAAAAGCTGTCCCTTCTTGAACCGTCCGGGGCATAGATGACCCCTCCAGCTCTTGTTGTCCCAGGATTGCCTTTGGAGGCTCCATCGAAGAAAATCGTGGTTATTTTTTGTTTTCGCCACCATTCTTGGATGTTGGCTTCGGAGTCTCTTTTACACCATTCCGGATTCACTGCATGAGGGGCTGATATCTGCTTCCAAGGGTGGGGGGAGAGGGGGCCCAGCCACCTCTCTTCTTCAGAGAGAAGCAAAGAGTCTTTTGAGAAATATTGTTGTTGCGCTGCTTCAAGGAGGGATTTGGCCTTTACCGCTGTCGAGAAAGGAGCTTGCAACTTTTCATTGAATATCAGGTCATTCCGGGTCAGCCAGATCTACCAGCATACAAATTTGGGGATAGCATTCTAGACTTTTCTCCAAAAAGACTTGTTGGGGATTTCGCTGGGATAGCATTGATTCCATGAGTCAAATAGATCAGCAACAGAGTTATAAGGGGGGACTGTGATTTGTAGCTCGTGTAGTATGAGTCCCCATACTTCTTTGGAAAACTTGCATTCCATAAAGAGGTGCTTGGCTGTTTCTGAGCTACTTCTACACAACTCGCATCTATGCGGCCCTGCTATGCTTTTTTTCATCAGGTTGTCTCCAGTTAACAGCTTGTTGTGGACCAGTGTCCAAACGAAGAAGTTTACTTTGGGTAGAGCTAGTGGTTCTCAAACTTTCTTCCAAAAGTCCGGCTATTTACTGCAATTCCTGTTTGGTTGGAGGGCATTATAAGCTGCAGCTGTTGTGTAGCTTCCAGATCTCTCCCATCCCCAGCTATCCTTCATCTTTCTGTTCACTGGGGCCGCTTCCTCTAACAGTGCTTCAAGGGCACGCTTCTGCTGGTTTAGCCGTTTTGGAACTCCAAAGAAGTCCCAGCCTTGCCAATCATCATGGCAATCCCAATTTGACAAATCATAAACACTATTTACCCTTGCGCGTTCCAGCCAGATTCTTAGCTCTGCGATTTCATCAAATTCCGCGAGGGGGTCACGGTCCATTATTCTGTCATGCCACAAATTTGTGTGTTTACCATTCCCTGGGATCCTGTACGCCTTGCGTATGAAGAAATTTCCAGACCTGGGAGCTGTTGTTTTTTTGGGCTATCTGAATACTTCTGAACGGCACCTTTTGGACGTATTTTGATTTCAACATGTCGCAGACAGGGTGCTTGGGTTCTTTGAAAAGTTTCCATATAATTTTGCCTCCCAACGCTAGGTTGGCTAATGCTGGATCACGAATTTGAAGACCTCCCTCAGAGATTGGGCGCTTTACCACGTCCCATTTCACTAAATGGAATTTATTTTGATTTCCTTTCCCCCCCTGCTAGAGGAAGTCCTGGAGGATTTTGGAGATTTGGTCCATCACACTTTTTGGGGCCAGAAGGAAGGTTGCTTGATAAATTGGGAGCGCCGATAAGACAGTCTTGATCAGGATGACTTTGCCTCCTTTTGTGAGCCAATGTCCTCCCCAGATTGTAATTTTTGTTTTGATTTTGCTGATGATTTCAGACCACAACGACCTCTTATTCAAGCCATTTGTGATGAGGAGGCCAAGGTATTTTATCTTTTCCCATTGTGCATATCCTTTAAAGCCAAGCAGATTGGAGATGCTTGTGAGCTCTTGCTGCCCAATGTTCCAGCCATAGACTTTGCTTTTTTTTTCATTGATAGAGGCTCCCGAGGCCCTGCAATAGCAATTGAGAACAGAGTCAAAGGATTTGGCTATTCTAACAGAGGCACCTCCCAGGAGGAGAGAGTCATCTGCAAAGAGAGCGTGGTTCTGAGCTGGAGAAGTAGAGGAGGGTTTGAGGCTAGGGAGGGAGCCTGAAACTTTTTCAGCTGATAGCTTTCTACTGAGGGAGTCCGCCATCAGAATGTACAGGAAGGGAGAGAGCGGGCATCCTTGCATGAGTCCTCTCTGAGCTTGGAAAAAAGAGGTATGTCAACCGTTTACAAGAGGGGTAATCCAGGGATTGTGAGTGCAGGCAGTGATGAGATTGACAAAATGGGGGGAGAAGCCAAAAGAATGGAGGACTTTGTAAAGGAAGGAGCGGTTGACTCGGTCAAAGGCATTGGCCATATCAAGTTTTATCAGCATACATTTTTATTTTTGCTAATTGCTTGAGTGAATTATCTCCTGCACATGGATGACGTTATCCAAGATTTGCCTGCCTTCTACGAATCCACCTTGATTGCTGGAGATCAGCGTGTTGAGCAGTGGCTTGATCTTGTTGGCTAGAAGCTTTGCCAGAATTTTATATGAGGCGTTACAGAGCGATATTGGCCTAAATCTGGAGAAAGTTTCAGGGTTGGTTTCTTTAGGAATGAGGGAAAGGTAGGTGGAATTAGCTCCTCCCCCTACCTTAGCTTTTTCCATGAATCCTTTTATCATCTTTAAAAGTTCAGCTTTGATGATGTCCCAGCAGGTCTTATAAAAGTGTATGGTGAATCCATCAGACCCGGGGGCCTTGTCCGGATCCATAGACCAAATGACTTTGGTGACTTCTTCTTCAGTGATGGGGTTGATAAGAACGGAATTGTCTTCAAGGCTGACCAGAAGAGGAATGTTGGAGAGGAGATCAGCGGTTTCCTCCTCATTGGCATGGTTACCTGCAGTGTAGAGATGGTTGAAATGTCTTTCGGCTGCCTCTTTTATCTGGCTGAACCCTTTGCAGATCTGCCCCTCTGTTGTTGTTATTTCAGAGATATGGTTTCTGGAGAGTCTTGCCGGATATTGGCGATGGAAGAAGGTGGTGTTCTGGTCGCCATCCTTCAGCCATAGACTTCGAGATTTGATTCTCCAGTACTCTTCCTCCATCCGGAAAGATCGAAATGTTGAACATTGATTTTTTACTTCTTTGTCAAGGAGCATTGGGGTAATATCTTTGCTTTCCATTTCGACTTGCAGAGCCTCTAGGCACTAAACAATTTCTTTTCTTTGGCTAGTTGGATTTGGGGCTGGTTTCTTTATCCAATCCTTCAGGGCTTGTTTTGTGGCTTTGAGCTTTTGTTCCCACACATAACTAGAGGACCCAGTGACTGGTTTAGCCCATGCAGTTTTCACTGTGTCTACAAAGCCTTCCTTTTCTATCCAAAGAGGGCTGAATCGAAAGGGAATTGGGCCAAGGTCTTCTTCATCTTGCAGAATGAGTTGGACTGGCTTATGATCTGAGGTCAATTTGGGTAGGAATTTGGTGATGATTATCTTCTTGTTCATCATCAGAGCACCTTGGACTAGAAATCGGTCCAGTCGAGCAGAGATATGGTCCTCACCCACTCGGTTGTTGGACCATGTGTAGAACCCTTTGATCGGAGTGAAATCAAGAAGATCCCACTACTGGATGAGGTCTTCCACCATGGGGAGCATGGGGTCTCTGTTATTAGTTCCTCCCCTTTATTTTTTAACTTTTAAAACAATATTGAGATCCCCAGCAAGAATGATATTGCTAGGGGAGTACTGCTCAAGGAATTCAGTGAGGGAATTCCAACAATCCCTCTTTTTAGAATACAGGACAGGTACATAAAGATTGAAAAGGGAGATGGTTAACTTACTTGTACAATGCATTAGTTCCGTGTAGATCCAGTGTTGGGTCTCATGATCTTTGTTCAGCTGGAATAGGTCTTCTGTCCAAAGAGTTGCAAGCCCTCCGGATGAGCCTCTTGAGCTGACTGCTCTTCCTATGGTTTTCTTCCATTTCTTCTTGCTGATGTCTAGGAGGGCTTTCCCCTCTATCTTAGTCTCCTGGAGCATTAGAATGTCTGAGGGTTCTGTTTTGAGAAGATCCTTGACCCCTTCTGCTTTCGAGGGGTTGCCCAGACCTCTACAGTTCCAAGAGACAAGGCGCATTATTTACCAGGGGTGGGATGGGAGCCTCCCTTGGGGGGCCTGTTCCTAGAGTTTCTCCCGATAGACATCTCTATTGTAGGCTGGCTCCCTTGAGTTTTGAGCCTTTCCGCCTCCTCTTCCCTTGCTTCTCTACGAGACTTCCTGTCGACTTTTCTTGTGGGTGCTCGAAGGTTTCCTCCTCCGAGGAGTCGGAGCTTTCAGCTGGTTTTTTCCTTGCTACATCTACATATGAGGGATTGGGAGGGCTTCCTTGGGAGGCTTCCAGATGAGCCATTTCTACATCTTCTATGTTAGTGATGGGAGGATCAGACTGATCCAAATTTTCCGGGGCTATTGTGGCTGCCTTGCTCTGACTGTTTTCTTTGTCATTTGTGTTCTTTTCTTGGGTGGGGTTGGAGCTGCTTGGAGTCTCTTTCGGAGTGCCTTTCCCGTTGCCTTTCTTATGATTGGTGGTCTTTTGTATTTGGGTCCATTACTCGTCGTTCTGTTTGTCTGGCTGTTCTTCCGCCTTTTTCTTGCAATGTTTGGCAAAGTGCCTGTAGCCATGGCAGTGTCTGCATTTAAATCGCAGTTGTTCATAATCCAACTCTTGGACATGCGTCCATCCTGTGACTGTAAGTTTTATGGCTTCCGGCAAACCCTCCTCCAAGTAAACTTCGACACAGATGCGTGCACATGAATATTGATCTTTTCTTACAGCCTGATCTACGTATTTTCCTAAGCCGTTGCCGATGATCTCGAGAGACTTCTGATTCCAGCAATGGAGGGGGAGATGGGGGAGCCGCACCCACACCGGTACAGCTGATGGGACATCTTGGGTTGGATGGAAATCTGGCAACCATTTGTTGAGGTATAGACCTTGGGGGCCCATAAAATAAGGTCTGTTTCTGAATATTAAGCTTCTATCCTCTGCACTTTCAAAAACGAAGATGAAAAAACCTTTGCCTACGAAGTAGCTTTTTATTCCTTCTTTGATTAGCGGCTTCCAATTCCTTTGTGTCTAGTCCTCTACTGACTTGGGCGAGGGCCAAAGGCCCGTGAACTGGCCTATGAGGCCTCTCTCAGCGAGATTCAGAGCTGCTTTGCAGGTTTCTTCTTCGGGAAGGGCTACCGTGGGGATGGATTCCATCTTCTTGACGAACTTCTGCTGATTGACTGAGGGCGGACGCTTGCAGCTCGAGGAGATCATTGCTTTGAAAGCGATCACCTCCGGCGGGGGGGTGGGGGCAGGGGAGGGTCCAATGGGTCCAAGCTCCCTGGGGGCGGCATGGCTGGGCTCAACTGGTCTAGAGCCTTCAAGCAAGCGCACAACAGGGATCGCTTCGCGCAACAAAGGAGGTTGCCGAGGGGGTGATGGCAGCCCAGATCAAGTGGATCGGGAGTGGGCAGGCCCAGCAGCAGGAGGCTGCCAGGCGAGGAGGCCGCAGGAGGCAGCACAGGGGGGCTGTGCGGGCAGGCTAGGTCGAGCCAGCACTGTAGCGCTTGGTCAGTGAAAGGTAGTGGATTTTTCTGCAGTATTTAACTTGTGAAGGTTGCAGTGTATTTATTTCAATATTTGCCGTAAAAAACTGCAAATAATTTGTTTAATTTATTTAACAAATAGAAGAGATAATATTAGTTGTTGTAGTAAGATTCCAAACTTCGGAATTTTCACATGGTATTAGAGCACAGATAGAGGCAGGGAAATCTCAGCTACAAGTAAGAAGGAGCTTCAAAGCACTGCATCAACAACTGCTCGAAACCCCTGAAGTTGCGCAGTCCACTTAGCTAGAAAGCCAATTTTTGTGGAGAATTTCCTTCTCTAAGGAGAAAGTAAACTCTCCAGATTGAAAATTGTCAGAGGCAGAGGGAGCAACAATAATTCTTTTGTATGGTCAGATGCGTCTTTACAAAAGGTGTGTTGGGATTGATACACTCAGATATTTGCGACCTTAGTCCACCAAAGCTCTTAGTGGAAGTGAATATTTCGTCACTTTTATTGATGACCATTCCAGGAAGACCTGGATCTATTTTCTAAAGACCAAAGATAAGGTTTTTGATCGGTTTAGAGAGTTCAAGGCACTCATAGAGAACGCAACAGGGAAAAAGATCAAGGTGTTGCGTTCAAATAACAGTGGAGAATACATTGATAAAGACTTCACAAGTTTTTGTGCGCAAGAGAGCATCAAAAGAGAATGGACAACTCCATACAACCCTCAGCAGAACAGAGTAGCAGAGCGGAAGAACAAAACAATAGTTGGGGCTGCAAAGGCTATGTTATAAGACCAGGATTTGCCTAGATTTCTATGGGCTAAGGCATGTAACACAGTGGCGTACATTCAAAACAGAACACCTCATAGAGCATTGGGGAAGAAAACGCCAGAAAGAGTCTTCACAAGGAATAAGCCTGAAGTAAGTCATTTGAGGATCTTTCGGAGCGTGACTTACTATCACATCCCAAATAAAAAATGAAGTAAGTTAGATCAAACTGCAGAGAAGGGGTTCCTCGTAGGATATAGCGAGACCTCAAAGGCATACAGGGTCTCAATTTCTAGCAGTAGGAATATTGTAGTAAGTCAAGATACAAAGTGTAATGACCCATTTCGGTTCTTAAACAAAAGGGTATTAGCATGTATACGATGTATGCATATGATAGCTACATATGCATACTATGCATATCTTGCACTAGTATACTTATTGAATAATTATTCAAATAACTAAATTATTTAAGAAGGGAAGCCTAAAAAATTGACACTCCCAAAAGACATTAAATATTTCATGATTATAAAGTTACTAAGTAAAATGAATACTTTCAATCCCCTTAATGTAAATATGTACAAATATTTATTTTTAAATATTCATTTTATATATATCTAGAAATTGACAATTATTCAATTATTCTAAAAATTAAAAATTAAAGTTATGTATTAAGACTCATTTGCTAAATGTTATAATTCTAATAAAATAAATTAAAATTTAAAACTCATCCTCCACTTTATATTAGTGTATAATGCCTTGAGACAACACGTAACAGATGACTAATGAAGTAAATTGGATAAGGGCGATGGAAGAAGGCAGCAACTGCCTGAAGATAAGCATTTATCCGTGCACAAAAGAATGGGGGGGGTGATTGGACAAAGGAGGAAAATTACAAAGAAGAGGAAATTCCATGCCACTGATAGAAAGAAGTCTGAGCTCAGTTGTTCTTGAAATTTTGGGCACGGTGGACCAGAGTACCTCGAATTCGAAGTACTTTGGAGCTGGGTACTGAAGGTGTGTCCAGTTTGGCAGGGTGGTTTTGGTCGTTTTGGTAATGTAGCGGGAGCAAGATTACCAACAGGGAAAATTTTCAGCCATAGAACGCCAGAGCAACTGTCATAAACACTATCAGATAGAATTCCAAGTAATTATTATCAAATGAATAATTAGATTTCGAATTCTCTGTTTAATCTGAATAACAATTTTTGTTAAATTATGTTAATAAAAATTAGGGCTTCTTTAAGTAGTAGTGCCATTAACTTTTCTAAACTGAGTATCTTACACAAAGTTCATGGAAGATAGAGATTACAGAAAATCTCGAGAGATACTTGCAGGAGATCAATCAACAGAAGTTTCGTTAGTCCAGTAGCAAGGACAACAAGTTGGACAAGCAGGAGGACATTCACAAGGATCAAGTACAGTAACTAGTACCAGCATATGTGAAAATTCAGGAAACTCTGAATCACTACTACAACAACTGATTATATTTCTCCTACTAAATCAAGTTTTTTATAGTATTATACGGTAAACATCGAAATAAATACAACTGCAGCCTTCACAACTTAAATAATATGTGGAAACAAGAACTAAGAAAGAAAGAACTAGCACACACAAGTGACACCATTGTTTTTGGACAAATGTCCCCAGAAAAACCCAATGCGGGAAAAATCATGCAACAGCTGAGGGTTTGTATTATTATGCTGTAGTTTCTGAATACAATCTTTGGATGCCGTACTGGCTATCCAATACAGAGAATTTGACTAGAAGAGAAATTAGTGAGAAATACCTCACGCTATCACTAGAGACCCGACATTGATCTAGCCACTGAATGGATAGCCCCAAGCTGCCTCTGCGTAGCCACTGCACTACTCTACATCATAGCTAATAGGGAATGTGTCACTCCCTCTGGCTGATCGATCTACTGGCTGGATGCTCGATCCTTTGGCTCTCCAGTCTCACACCCCGGTCACTAGCTCTGGATCTTATCTGATCCTCAACAAATTTTCGGGTCTCCTCACAGGCTCTGCGTTGCCTCAGCGTGACTCTACGCCGCCCATCATGCTCTACGCTGCCTCTTCTGGATCTCTCTCTGCCTCCTCTAAAATGTATCCCCGGATTAGGAAACTCTCCAACCAGAAAACTATCCCTGCCCCTCACTGCAAGAAATCTCCTCAATCACCTCTCCGGCAACTGCTGTGCTGCTCTCTTGAGAAAATTGATCTCTAATCTCTCACTCGATGTCACTTCCAAATGCCCATCAAGCCTCTTCTTGTAATCCTCTCAGATCAATCAACGGCCCAGATTAGATTCTAATCAATGGCTTAGATCATTTTGGCTTGATGCTCGTCTTCTTCTAGAAGTTTCACCCCCATTTTAATTAATACCCTTTAATTATTTTAATTTCCTAAGTTCAGACTTAGGCATCCTTTAAAAATAATTAATTATTTTAATAAAATTGTCTCCGGGTGGAATTTCCTAAAATGATTTAAGGGTATTCTGGAATACACATGTCCTAGCCTCCCTGTAAAATTTGAGGCTTAGAGCACATCTAATGCTACCAAAAATCAACAGCATCTCCTTAGGAGTAGGAGATCGAGGAAGTCCTCAACAAACAGAGCAGTAGGAATAGGAGGAGGAATTGACTGAACCTCCCACCAC
The DNA here is from genome assembly GCA_000404065.3 of Pinus taeda. Classification (NCBI taxonomy): domain Eukaryota; kingdom Viridiplantae; phylum Streptophyta; class Pinopsida; order Pinales; family Pinaceae; genus Pinus; species Pinus taeda. The sequence continues at coordinate 12,770 of APFE030243403.1, forward strand.
CAGTGGTAGATCCAGTAGGGAAGTGCGTCAGACCTTGAGAGACGTAGAGGAGTTTGTCGAAGCTCCCAGGATAGACAAGAGACAGTGCACGCAACCTGATAGATATCAAGCCTTGCTAGCTGAGGTTGCAGAAACTTCCAATTTTCAAACTGCCGCATAGCATCAGGTGTGGGTGGATGCCATGGTAGAAGAATACAACTCTATCATGACAAATGATGTTTGGGAGGTAGTGCCTCGTCTAGAAGACAAATCAGTTGTAGGTTCCAGATAAATCTACAAGATCAAGTATGCTGCAAATGGCAGTGTGGAGAAGTACAAGGCTAGATTCATGGCAAAACGGTATGCACAAAAAGAAAGAATAGACTATGAGGTGACCTTCGCCCCAGTTACCAAATATACCTCTATCAGATCCGTCATATCCCTAGTAACACAGATCGGGTGGGAAATTCACTAGATGGACGTCAAAACAACATTCTTGATAGAAGAAGAGGTGTACATAAAGCAGCCTGAAGGCTTCGAAACTCATGAGAAGCACACTCATCTACGCAGATTAAAGAAAGCCCTATATGGGCTCAAGTATGCACCCAGGGCATGGTAGGGTTGGATTGACAATTACATGCAGCAGTTGGGATTCATCAAGAGTGATGCAGATCCCAATCTCTATTATCTGATGGTGGAGAATGAGCCTCTTATTCTGGTTGTATATGTAGATGATATGCTTTTGACAGGATCATCGAGGCTCATAAAGGACTGCAAAAGGAATCTTGCAGCAGAATTCGTCATGAAGGATATGGGGTTGATGCACTATTTTCTAGGATTGGAAGTATGGCAGAAGAATGGAGAGATCTTCCTTGGGCAAAGGAGATATGTGAAAAATCCTAGATCTAACAATCTTTGGAATCCTATTGCAATCAACTGAATCTACCTCACCTAGATCGTAAATTACATTACGAACTTATTTAAGATTTATTCTTGAAACGTTGAAGTAAATTACTCAAGAAGCCTACACCAAATTAAATATGATTCTGAAACATAGAAACTGAGAAAGGAAAATAGAAACACATAGGACACCGTTATTTTTGGACAATAGTCCTCGGAAAAAACCAACGCAGGAAAATCGGTGCAGCAGATCTGAGGGTTTTATTATTATGTAGGAGAAAATTTGAGTACAGTTCTAGGATGCTCAACTAGAAATTTGATATAGAGAGAATATTGGACAAAAGAATGGTGAAATGATCTCACATTGTCACTAGGAGAATCAGTGACTGATCCTGCTGAACTAGAGGCTCTGCGTCACCCTCTGCATGACCTCTGCGCAGAACTGTGTCACTCCCAACAGTTTTTGCATCCCCCCTACTGGGTATACACTGTCCCTCTTCCAGATCCTCTGCTGGCTGTGAAAATCGATCTTCTGCCTCCCGGACTCACACCCCAGCTTCCAGCAATTGAAACTTGACTTCCCTTAATTGGAAACAAGGACTGCGCGGCCTTTGCGTCAGCACTACGTGGACCAGCATCAACCTTCCTCTAGACGTCTTTCAAACCTCCTTTGCCTCATACTCTCTGGAAATTCCTTCTTCCGGATTCTCACTGCCTCTCTGCTGTAATAAATCTCCTCAATCGATTTTTCCTCCTAAGAACTTCTCACTTCGGAAAATCGATTTTCTTGATCTCTCGGTGTGTTTTCCAAATGACCCTCAAACCCCTTCTTATATCTTTCTATTGGACAACCAACGTCCTAGAATAAATCTTAATCCAAGGCTCAGATCGATTTGGCTTGATTCGTGTCTTTTTCTAGAAGTTTCACCCATGATTAGATTAATACCCATTAATATTTTAATTTTCCTAAGTTTAGACTTAGGAACCCCATTAAAAATATTATTTATTTTAATAAAATCACTTATGGGTGGAATTTCCCAAAACGCTTTCTCGTTTCTTTGGAATACATGTGTCCAAGCCTCCCTGCAAAATTTGAGGCTTAGAGCACATCCGATGCTGCCCCAAATCAACAAGATATGCTACAGAAATTCTGAAGAGATTCAGAATGCAGGTTTGCAGACCCATGGTAACACCAATGATTACCAACTGGAAAAAGATAGATGCATCACGGGGCAAATAAGTCGACCCAGCCTTCTACAGACAACTAATTGGATCACTCATGTATCTGATGAACACTAGACTAGACATTTGCTTTGCTGTCATTACCCTTAGTCAGTTCATGGTGGAAGCGAAAAGGGTACATTGGGCAGCAACTAGGAACATTCTCAGGTATGTGCGTGGAACAATCGGGCTCGAGTTGAAGTATAATCAAGGAGACGACATCAAATTGAGAGGATTCATAGATGCAAATTGGGCAAGTAGTTTAGTAGATAGGAAAAGTACCTCCAGGTACTGCTTCAGCGTTGGATTAGGGCTGCTCTCTTGACACAGTAGGAAGCAGAAGTCAGTAGCACTGAGCTCAGCAAAATCAGAATATATGACAGCCAACACGGCTACGTGCAAAGCTATATGGCTTAGGAAACTGCTAGTGAGTTTTTTCAGGCAGAAAATGGGAGCAACCATTGTTTACTATGATAATCAGAGTTGTATAAAACTCTCTAAGAATCCAGTATTTCATGATAGGTTGAAGCACATTGATATCAGATATCATTTAATCAGAGATTGTGTTCAACGTGGGGCAGTGTAGCTGCAGTATGTTCCCATAGGTGATCAAATAGCTGACATACTCACGAAAGCTCTAGGGATAGCTAAGTTCATCCAGTTCAGGGAACAAATGGGTATGGTGGAAAACCCGTTTCAGTAGCAGAAATAGATGGATTCTCAATTGCAGCAGCAACAGATGAGAGGGAGTTGCAGTGCAAATGCAGTGGTTGACAGCCGTACAATAGGGTTAGTAGCAACATAGATGCAGCGCATATCAGAGTTGCACAGTAGTTGATGGGCAGAGCAGCGATACATCAGTAACATGACAAGAGGTGGAGTAGGAACAGGGTGTTGCTTTAGTGGGTCACAGCACTAGAACACATTCTTCGTTAAGAGGGAGTGTTAGTTTTTGTAGCATCGGATGTGTTCTAGCCACGAAATTTGGGGGAGAGGCTAGAAAACATGTATTTTCCAAAACCAGAGATCGTTTTTGGAAATTCCACTTAGAGACGACTTAATTAAAATAATTAATCTTTTTTTAATGGTTCCTAAGTCTAAACTTAAGAAAATTGATTAATGAAAGGGTATTAATTAAGTCACGGTGAGAATCTTCTAGAAGAAGACATGGATCGAGTTCTAGTTAATCTTAGCCATAGATTATGTTTTAATCTTGGTCATTGATGTCTCAACGAGAGATTATAAGAAGAAACTCAATGGGGCTTGGTAAAATACACCAAAGCAGATACTCAGTTCCCTACGCAAATCGATTTTCTCAAAGGCTGAAGTTCAACAAAGAGAAAATAGTGTGAAAATTCCTTGAACCCGGGAATTCCTACTGCAACACTGATGATATTTCTCCTACTTATTAGATTTACATAAACAAGTTATTTGCAGTTTCCTATAGCAAACATCGAAATACATACACTATAGCCTACACCAATTAAATTATATTCTGAAACAAGAAACTGAACAATAGAGAAAGATACACACAAGTGACACAATTGTTTTTGGACAAATGTCCCCAGAAAAACCCAATGTGGGAAAATCGGTGCAGCAGCTCTAAGGGTTTTACTATTATGCATTATTAAAATCTGAATACATCTTTAGAAGCCTTCCCGATAATCTAGTTACAAAGAATAATCCTGTCAGAGAGATTTGTGAGATTACCTCACACTATCACTAGGAATCTTGGTTGATCCAGCCCCAAAAAGATTGCCCCCGACTTTTCTGGTTGCCTCTGTGCAGTGTCTGTGTCAGCCCAACGTCAAGGTCACTAGGGACAACATCAATCCTCTGGACACTCGATTTTCTCCCCAGGTGATTCAATTTCTGCCTCCCAGTCTCTCACCCCAGCTCCCGGCTTCTGAAACTCGAATTCCCTCTGCAAATTTCAGACTCCCTCTTGGCTTCTGCACTGCCTCTACATGGCTCTGCGTCAACCCCTCTGGCTCAACGCTACCACTATTGGATCTCCCTCTGCTTTCTCTGTTGAGTATCCTCCGACCGGGAAAGATTTCACTTCAGATACTATCCCAACCCCTCACTGCAAAAGCCCACTTCGAATTTCTCTTCCGACAGCTGCTCTGCTTTAGAAATTCGATCTTCTGAACTCGTGTCTTCCAAACACCCTCAAACCTCCTTAAATAATCTTCTCGTTAACATTCAATAGCCCAGATTAGAAGCTAATCAATGGCTAAGATCATCTCTTCTTGATCCTCGTCTTTTTCTAGAAGTTACACCCACAGTTAAATTAATACCCATTAATTATTTTAATTTCCTAAATTTAGGCTTAGGCTCCCATTAAAAATAATTAATTATTTTAATAAAATTGTCTCCTGGTGGAATTTCCCAAAACACTTTCTGGGTTCTTTGGAATATATGCGCCCAAGTCTCCCTACAAAATTTGAGACTTAGAGCACATCTGATGCAACTAGAAATCAACACTCCCTCTTAGCGAGGAATGTGCTCTAGCAATGTCTCCCACTGAAGCATCATATTGACTTCATAACATCGTCCTCTGCACTACTAATGTCTAACACGTTGTCCATCAACCACTGCGCAAATGACACATCTGTACTGTTGCTAACCCTGCCACTGTCAACACTGCATCCGTACCGCAACTCCCTCTGAATTTCTGCATCCATGTTGTTGCTGGCACTACCACTGCCAACTGCCCCTGCACTGCAAACTACTGCTTCTACTGCATCAGTAACAAAAAAACATCCCAAATTATTGAACAAGTGTTCAGCATAGATGCATCTTGATGCTAAAGATCTGACTGTTGCTAGTCCCATGCTATCCCTCTAAAGCCACTGCGTTGCTGCTGCTACTGCACTTTGCCTCCCTGCACTGCTGCAACTCTGCACTACATTTGCTCAAATTTGGTGTTCTAGCCACCGCATTTGTCGCTCCAACACTCCTCTGCATCATCTGACACTTAGTACATCCTGCTACTACTGATTTGGGCTCCTATAGCAAGGTATTGATCCGAGAGGTGGGCTCCTCAAGGATCTTGCCCATCTGTAGCTCTTTCAAACTACAGCTCCAAATCAGTCCACCTCCCTCCTAGAGGTATTTCGGCTGTCATGGAGAACTCCTCCTCCTCGATCTTTGCGGGTGCAACCTTCAGATCGTGCTTCTCATCTTTGTCCTTCTTCCTCAGAGGATCTTCGCAGGTGCAGCCTTCAGATCTTGCTTCTCATCTTTGTCCTTCTTCCTAAGAGGACATTATGTTGCGTAGTGACCCTTCTCACCACACTTGAAGCAATTTATCTTTGAAACATCCTTCTTCCACCTTCGTTGCTCCTGTTGCCCTTTCGATGCAAGGGCTACATTCTCAACCTCCTCTTTGGGCTTCAACCCACTGTTGTTGCTTCCGTCAAGTTTACACTTGACCAAGTCTCTCCTCAAGTCCTTTTGCTTGAGAGCTGCCCACATTTCATCCCAATACGGCAAAGTCGCCCTGCCCAAGATATTCTGGACAAATACTTGCCACTTATCTGAGACAGAATTGAGGGCCAGTCTAACCAACTCGGAATCTTGAGGCCTAGACCCCACAACTGATAACTCATCTCAGGTCTCCTAAAGCTTTGTGAGGAACGGATCAACGCGCTCCCCCTTCTGCATCTATGCAGATCTCAGTTTCTGCTCTAAGTACATCTTCCGCTTCTCGGAAGATCCCTGATACAACATAGACAACACATGCCACATCTCCTTAGGAGTCCCTCTGCTAGCAATGTGACAGACGACATGATGCTTCACTCCTTCGAGGATCATTCTCGTTGCCTTCGCCATTTATGCCCAGTACTTCTTCAATGGATCCTGACCTACAAGGACAACCACCACGTTGTCGACATATGTCTTAAGAGCATGCTCATCTAGAAGGAATGACATCCTTGTCTTCCAGATGACATAGTTGGATGTCCCATCCAATTTGTCTTGATCTCTCAAACCACTGGTTTCCATTTCTGCCACGAAAATTGTCGAACTGCTCCTCTCTGCTCTTAATGCTTCTGCTCAGGCAATAAGAGAATGGACTTCTTGGCAGGAAGCCTACTAAGGAAAAGTTACCTCACAGTGTTTCTCTTCTCTTCTAACGTCTTTCTGCCTAGCAAAACAACCTACATAAAAAGTGTGTCCCACCAACTCTTCCAAAAGTTGAGGCTTTAGCGCTGCTCCTTCTGCCACGACAAGATTTCGATCTAGAAGCTCTTCTCTCTGTCGACTCACTCAGAGAGAGACTACCTGAAAATTTAGCCCTCTGGCTAGGACTTCGCAAACCCCTCTAGGGATTCGAACTGCTGCCTCCTGCAACTTTTTCGACCTCCTTTTCTGCTCAGCGTTGGGTTCTTTGGCACTGTTCCTCTTGCTTCACCTGCACTTGCTATGATACCATGTGAAAATTCCTTAAACCTGGGAATTCCTACTGCAGCACTGATGATATTTCTCCTAACTGTTATATTTACGTAAACAAGTTATTTGCAGTTTCCTACGGCAAACATCGAAATACATACGCTGCAGCCTACACCAATTTTATTATAGGTCGAAACAAGAAACTGAACAATAGAGAAAGATATACACAAGTGACACAATTGTTTTTGGACAAATGTCCCCGGAAAAACCCAATGTGGGAAAATCGTTGTAGCAGCTCTGAGGGTTTTATTATTATGCAGTACTAAAATTTGAATACATCTCTGGAAGCGTTCTCGACAATCCAATTACATAGAATAATCTTGTCCAAGAGATTTGTGAGATTACCTCACACTATCTAAGGGAATCCTGGCTAATCGAGGCCCAGAAAGATTGCCCCCGACTTTTCTGTCTGCGTCTACGCAGTGTCTACGTCAGCCTAGCGTCAAGCTGACTGGGGACAACATCAATCCTCTGGCTGGTCGATTTTCTGCCCAAGTGATTCAATTTCTCCCTCCTGGTCTCACAACTCGGCCCCTGGCATCTGAAACTCGAATTCCCTCTGCAAATTTCGGACTCCCTCTTGGCTTTTGTGCTTCCTCTATGTGGCTCTGCATCAGCGCCTCTGGCTCAGCACTGCCACTACTGAATCTCCCTCTGCCTTCTCTGTTGAGTATCCTTCGATCGGGAAATATTTCGCTTCAAATACTATCCCTACCCCTCACTACAAAAGCCCACTTCAAATTCCTCTTCCAGTCGCTGCTCTGCTTCAGAAATTCGATCTTCTGAACTCTCTATGTGTCTTCCAAATGACTCTCAAGCCTCCTTAAATAATCTTCTCGTTGACATTCAATGGCCCAGATTAGAAGCTAATCAATGGCTAAGATAATTTTTGCTTGATCCTCATCTTCTTCTAGAAGTTACACCCACAACTAGACTAATACCTATTAATTATTTTAATTTCCTAAGTTTAGACTTAGGGTCCCATTAAAAATAGCTAATTATTTTAATACAACTGTCTCCGGGTGGAATTTCCCAAAACGCTTTCTGGGTTCATTGGAGTACATGTACCCAAGCCTCCTTGCAATATTTGAGACTTAGAGCACATCTAATGCTACCAAAAACCAACAGATCGAGCCAGAGGGCGAGTTGTAGGTGAGAGAGAGAGGGCATCAACATTAGTCCGAGTGCAGGATAAATTCTGGAAGGGTCAACGTGAGAGACGACACGGTTCATTAGGGCACTACGCAGTCACTATGCAGAGGATGACGCAGTGAGGCTAGCGTAAGGGCAGAAGCTTCGTTTCGGGGTCAAAGAATCACTGTGGAGAGTGAGAAATTTATTGCTAAATTTCTCTCAGTGTTTCTTTCTCTATTTTTGTTGTTTGATATCTTGTACATGAATTATTGTTGAAGTTTGATAAAGAAATGCTCATCTGCTACACTGGTTTTCTCACATTCGATTTTTCCGGGGACGATTGTCCAAAAATAACTGTGTTAATATGCTTATATGTGTGCTAGCATTTCTATAATTTTCCTTGCATTTATTTTTCCGCGGTATTTAACTTGTGAAGGCTGCAGTGTATTTATTTCAATATTTGTCGTAAGAAACTGCAAATAATTTGTTTAATTTATTTAACAAATAGAAGAGATAATATCAGTTGCTGCAGTAGGATTCTAGACTTTGGAATTTGCACAAGAGCCTGCATCATTATTCCATCTCTTACAAATGGAGGACATACTTGATCGATACAGTTGGATACCCATGAGGATGTTCTTTGTGCCCCCACAACCACTTGGGAGCACCACAGGTCATTTGCTTGGAGATTAAGGGGCCACCCCCTTCATCACTATTATTGGAGCCCTCCTACCCATTTTGGCACATGAGGGACTTCATTTGGCCTTCCAACGACCCTTCTAGCTATCTTTCTATCATTTTGTCCCACTTTAGAGGCTGATTATTCTTATTATGGATCTATTTGGTGGGCTCGTCACCAAAGTATTGTTATTATACACATTATTTTATATTCGAGGCATTATTAGGCCAAATTTAGCTATTTGAAACCCTTAGAGGATCATATAAATGTAAGAGAGGATCATTTGATCTCTCATCATCACTTGGATTTGGAACTTGTCTCTAAAAGAGAACTCGAACCTACAATTTGGACGAATTTTGGAGCTTTTAAATGAACTTTGATGTTTGGATTTACTTCGCACTTCTTCTTGGAGCTTTTATTTGCATGTTGGATGGATGGTTATACTCTCTCTTTGCTTGTAAGTGCTTTATAATGCTTATTTATGTCATAATAAATCTATAATGCATGGAAATTTTCTCTAGTTATGGTTGGATATGCCCTAATTAGTGCGAAATTGCTTGGAGCATTGAAAATTGATTGAGGTTTTGCATGTGTTACTCATTTGAAAAAGCTTGAGTGAATGTTCCTAGTGGAATAATTGTATAATTTAATCCTTGAAACTCCATCTACACATTGTATTGGAAGTATAAAATTCTTGAGGGTTTTCGTTAGCCATGTTCTATTAGGATAGAAAGGTCCCTAATGGTCTCCTTAAAGCATCGAAGTTACATATATTTGCATGTGGGATGGATGGATATACTCTTTATTTTCCTTGTAAGTGCTTTATAATGCTTATTTTTGTCATAATAAATGTCTAATGCATGGAAATTTTCTCTTGTTATGGTTGGATATGACCTAATTAGTGCGAAATTGCTTGGAGCATTGAAAATTGATTGAGCTTTTGCATGTGTACTCATTTGAAAAAGCTTGAGTGAATGTTCCTAGGGGAATAATTGTATCATTAAATCCTTGAAACTCCATCTACACATTGTATTGGAAGTATAAAATTCTTGAGGGTTTTCATTATCCATCTTCTATTAGGATAGCAAGGTCCCTAATGGTCTCCTTAAAGTATCGAAGTTACCTTAGTCAAGGTCATTTGACTCCATTTCTCCCAAAAAGCAAAGCATTGATTCATAATCCATTATTGATCAACCCTTAAAACCTTTTCATTATCTTTTCTTTGATTTTGCCCTAGCCCTAGACGACCTGACTAGGGCATCAAACGATTTTCTTTAGAGCCATCCATTTGAGGTGAAAGTTGGTGGAGTACTGCGTTGGTGTCTCCTCTTCTAGCCCTCCAAGTTTGAAGGCAATCCCACGGTTGGTTTCAGAAAAATATCAAGCCCTAGTCCCAAAGTTGTTTTGGTCTAGGTCTCCTTAGTTTAACGACATTTAAAGGGGTCCATTATGCTTGAAAACTCAACGGAAGTTCATCTATTATCGACCCTCTTTTCGCCTTACTTGACTTGGGCATTTGGTTGAAGATTACCCCGAAAAATAGGTCTTGTTTGGGTGCCCTTGGGTTTCTTTGTGATCCCATATTGTTGATTTGGGGTAGCATCGAAAGTGCTCTAGCCACGAAAATTGGTGGAAAGACTAAAGAACATGAGATCTCCAATACCCAGAAATGGCTTGGACAGATTCTAAACAGTTTGAAAGATATTAAAATAATTAATACTTTTAATGGAGTCCCTAAGTCTAAACTTAGGGAAAATAAAATATTAATGTGTATTAATATGAAACTGTGTTAGAATGGTCCAAAAGTCATGGATCAAGCCAGAATCAATCTTAACCGTTGATTAGGGACTTAATCTTGGCCGTTGAATTGTCAACGAGAAAAGTATAAGAGGAGGCTTGAGGGTCACTTGGAGAACACACCGAGTTGATCAAGATTTTGATTTTCTAGGGTAGGGTTTGCTGAGGAAGTCGAAAGAGTGATCAGAGTTGCAGCTAAGGGGCAATGGATATAGAGGAAGAGAGGCAGAGATAGTATCGGAGGATCAAGGAAGAAGTTTGGAGAGAGGGACACAAAGCCAGCCAGAGGTTCACGAAAAGCCATCTAGGGATCACGCAAAGGCAGCCAGGAGTTGCGCAGTACCTCAGAGAGCCAGCGTGGGTGACGCAGACGCTTTAAGGGCTGACGCAGTGCCTCCAGAGGCTGACGCGGGGCGAACTAAGGTGACGTTGGGCAGACGTTGGGCCAGAAAGGGCTAACGCAGTCCCTAGAGGCTGACGCTGGGGTTTTCGTGGGGTAGATTGGAGCTCGGAGATGTCGAAGTGTTTATCCAGGGTTTCAGCCGGAATATCTGCTTCCGAGTACAGAGGCACTACTGTCGAGATTATTCTCTATTGGGTGAACCGGTTTTGGCAACCAGATTGTATTCAGAAACTGCATAATAATATAACTCTTAGATAGTTGCACCAGTTTTCCCGCATTGGGTTTTTCCGGGGACATTGGTCCAAAAACAACGGTGTCACTTGTGTGCTTGTTTTGTTTCCTTCAGTTGATGCTCTGTAATGTGTTGAGCATGTACTTGTATTTATTTTCAGTATTTACATGGTAAATAACTTGTTAATAATCAAAACAAGTAGGCAAAAATAAATCATAAAGTACATGAAGGGTTTCTAATAGTTAGAATTAGAAATTTCAACATGGTATCAGAGCGTGGTTGTAGATCACAGGAGAACTAAGGACATCAACTGAGCAAAGCAGCAGCAACAGAAACCAATTGTCCCAAGTGACAGAAGTTGTTCATAGCAGAGAAGCAGCGAGGAAGGGGTGACGCAGTGCTTGCGTCATCAAGTTTGAGCTGGGAAGAGGATCAGTGCAATGGCAGGGGGGAGCAGACTAGACCCACGAAATGCTCAGTCATCTTTCTCAGTGAGGAAGGATTGACGTCATGGCCAGGAGGTGCGAATTTTACTGATTCCTAATTGCGCAGAGCCAAGAAGCTCTAACCTTTAGTTTGTTGGAGCTTAGGAGGTTGTGGGTAAGTTGCAGAGTGAAGCTGATGAGGTACTGTAGTCAGAACAATACCTAACAGGGCAAGACCAAGGAGGAGGGAGTTGCTACCGAGGATTTCTAGCCAAGAAATCCGGATTAGTGGTGCAACTGCACTAAGGATCGGAGTGGGGGCATCTCGACATTGGTAGAGGGGTTCCCAGGAGGAAAATCTAGGCTTCGAGTGAGTCACACCAAGAACTTCCAAAAGGAAAGTAGAGGAGTAGCGAGATGGCAATGAACGGGGTAAGAGACCAGGACAGATTAGACGGAGCCTCAAACTTCGTAGTCTGGAAGGCCAGAATCTTATCCGTTCTATATAGGAACCATCTCAAGCACTTCGCCTTGAGGATAATAGCAATCCCAGTTGACCCGGCCGATAACAACAAGTACGAGGATGCAATGGCGAGGGCTAAGAGCATCATCCTTGACGGGTTCAAGGACCATGTAGTACCACACATTGCCGAGAAGAATACGGCAAATGAGATGTGGGAGGCCCTAAAGAAGTTGTATCAACATACTTCCGTGCAGAGGAAGATGCTACTAGAAAATCAGCTACGGTCATACCAAATGCAGAAGGGAGAATAGATCGACACCATTCTCAGTCGATTGAAGGAGACCCGGGATAATCTGACTTCCATAGGGGCCACGCCGGATCAAGAGTTGATGGTGAGAACAGCCCTGAACGCAGTCTCAGAAGTCTGGGAGGTGTTTGTCCAGAGCATACTGGGCAGGGCGACCCTTCCAGATTGGGAGGAAATGTGGGCGACTCTTCGCCAAGAAGAGATCAGCAGGCTAAGCAAGGCGGGAAGAAGTGGTAAGGGGATCAAAATCAAGGAAGAGGAAGAAGAGGATATTGCCCTAGCATCTGAGGGAAAGTAGGAGAAACAGAAGAAGAAGGACCTCTCCAAGGTCAAATGCTTCAACTGTAGGGAACTGGGTCACTATGCGAGCCAATGTCCGAGGAAGAAGAGTAAGGGAGAGGCTTGCGAGACCAACGTTGCGCCAGCAAGGGCAAAGAAGGAAGTGGAGACAAATGATAACTATGCCATGAGCACTCACACGCCACTTGAGCGGAAGTGGGGAGACATCGAGCTGTAGTCAGACGGACTACAGGTGATGAGCGTCAGGATCTTCGAGGTACCCAACCTCTTGGATTATACCTTGCTACGGGAGCCACGAAGAGGAGTAGCAGGACTGGTGGATGTCGGTAGAGACAGATGCGGATGGAGCGACAAAGAGGGATACAGTGCAAGAGTCCCAAGACAATGTGAGGCAGGAGTGCGAGAGGCATAGAGTTGTTGCAGCAGCACAGAGGTCAGTGAGGGAGCACTTGTCAATGACAGAGGGAGCTTCAACATCGAGGGTGTCTCTAGTCTGATAGAGATGTCAAAGTTGGGAGATCAGTTACTTACTTCTTAGTAACTGAGTTGCAGTGCAGCAGTTAGCAGTGGCAGTGCTATGGCAGCATGATGAGAGGGGTTGAGTGCATATGCAACAATGGCAGTGGCAGGGCCATGTGCAGCAGCATAGATGTAAAGGGAGCTTTCTTACAGATGCAACAGTGGAAGTGGCAGAGCCATGGGTAGCAGTACAGGATGCAGCAGTGCAGAGGATGTTGACCAGCAGGCCTAGCATCAGCACAGGGACCAATGTTGGATGATCAGGGTGATACTCAGTGAGGAGTATTACTAGAGCACAGTCCTCGCTAAGAGGGAGTGTTAATTTGGGGTAGCATCGGATGTACTCTGGCCATGAAAATTGGTGGAGGCTAAAGCACATGAGATCTCCAATACCCAGAAATGGTTTGGGCGGATTCTAAACAGTTTAATATTTTTAATGAAGTCCCTAAGTCTAAACTTAGGGAAAATAAAATATTAATGTGTATTAATATAAAAATGTGTTTGAATGGTCCAAAAGTCATGGATCAAGCCAGAATTAATCTTAGCCATTGATTAGGGACTTAATTTCGGTCGTTGAATTGTCAATGAGAAAAGTATAAGAGGAGGCTTGAGGGTCACTTGGAGAACACACCGAATTGATCAAGATTTCGATTTTCTGGGGTAGAGTTGGTGGAGGAAGTCGAAGGAGTGATCAGAGTTGTAGCTGAGGGTTAGTGAATACAGAAGCAGAGAGGCAAAGATAGTACCAGAGGATCAGTGAAGAAGCCGAGAGAGAGGGACGCAGAACCAGCTAGAGCTCAGGCAGAGGCAGCCAACAGCAGCGCAGTGCCTCAGAGAGCCAGCATGGGTGACGCAGAGGCTCTAAGGGTTGACGCAGTGCTTCCAAAGGCTGACGCAGGGCGAGCTAGGGCGAGCTGGGGTGACGTTGGGTCGGAGTGTTTATCCAGGGTTTCAGCCAAAATATCTGCTTCCGAGTACAGCGGTACTACTACTGAGATTATTCTCTATGGGGTGAGCCAGTTTTGGCACCCAAATTGTATTAAGAAACTGCATAATAATATAACCCTCAGATAGCTGCAACGGTTTTCCCGCATTGGGTTTTCTAGGGACATTGGTCCAAAAA
>APFE030243404.1:7559-44145 GCA_000404065.3 Pinus taeda
AGAAGTCTGTCCAAACTGTTTAATCTTGGCAGACCAATAGTTAGGCAGAGAAACTAAGGTCCCCAACTGCTTAATCTAGGGCCTTGGAAGCAATAAGGGTAGTGCTAAATAAGCAATCAAAAGAAAAAGCCAATGGAAAAGAAAAGGCACATAAGGGTCTGCAAGTCCAAGTGCACCCTCCAAGAAGAAACAAAAAATGCTAGGCAAGTAGATGGATAGGTAGATGGGGTTGCAGAAGTGGTATTCCTTTCAAAGTGAATCTTGTTCGTCAAGATAAGGAAAACAACACAATGGAGCATGTCTAACTTCCTTTTTTCTTTGTTTTGCACTCATTACTAACATCCCTATACCAGTTGTGTTTGTGAAAGAATTCAAGCTTTTATGTTGGTTCTTGTTTCCTTTAAGAGCCACATTTCTTGTGCAAAATTCTTTTCATTTTGATCTACTCCCTAAGCTAAGTTGTTTTCAAATAAACTTAGTGATATCACACCTCATTCACCTTTTCCCTCCATATTAACCCCTAACTTCTATTATCTAAATTCCCTATGTCACCCTTTCCCTACTATTATAACACCATGGTGTATAAACCCCAAGAATTCTATAAATATCCCCCCCTTGGCATTATAGCCATATGTTCACCACTAGGGAATTAAATTGACATCTGGTCAGTTTAAGAACCCAAGCCTTACCTCTTTTCCTCCTTCAGAATTCATTTACCCATTCAACCCATCATTTGCTTAAAAAAACTTGCAAAAACCCATTTTCACCCCTAACCCGTTCAAATGGAAAAAATACATTGAAAAACCCACTTTTCCGACTTATCCTAAGTTTTGGAGCTATGCGCGACTTTATAAAGAAATACACTGAAAAACCATACAAATTCGCAAATATTCCAATGTCTCACCACGCACGAATCCCATAAAAAATACATTTTTATTGCCCCCCCGATGCCGTATCGTCCGGACAGGTTATTGGCCCGCGACCGTCCGATCGGGCGCTTTTCATCTAAAGGCTCACATGGATATCGAACTGGCCCCGACGTCCGAAAGATAGCTTCTGATATCTGTCAGAGGGTGACGTCAGACCTCGGCCACGCGTCGCCCCCACAGCGTATCGGAGCCCCCTCTGACAACTCCACTTCCGTATGAAAAGCGGTGCAATATCATACCGCCTGCGGTTTCCAGTTTCCGCCAATTCGCCTGCGATTTCCGGTTTCCGCCAATCCGCCTTCCAATGTCACTGTCAGCGTCACTACTACGTCATCGCCGCGTCTGCGCCCCTGTCCGCCATTACTGCACCTGTCCGCCACCTCACCATCCCTGTGGACCACTCATAAGCTGCCACGTCACCTGATGATGTCATGCTGACGTCATCCAACCCTGACCCCACCCGATGACGTCATGCTAACGTCATCCGAAAAAGGCGCCAATGTTCCAAAAAATCCATATTTTGGCCAATTTTTCGCGTTTTTTGCACTTTTTGTATAAACGTCTGTTGCGTTTTCTGCATGTATTTTACAACCAAATTCACGCCAACCTGCTGAATTCAACCTGGAGACCATCGGCGCGCCAACCCACCTGCATTTGTGACCCGGACTGTCAGTTTACCAGGTATTTATCCCTACGAATCCTCTCTGCGCCTGGTTTTGTCTGCAAATCGACTATATTCACTTAAAACACAGAAAAAACACATAATTCACCGGCAAATCCCCTGCGCCCAGTTCCCATTTGAAGTTGGAAGGTCGAAATTCACTGGCTAAGCCTTGTTACCAAAGTTTTCACAAAAACCTGTATTCTGTTCGCGCAGTCGTGAACAGGGAACCCGAACCTACACCTAATTACTGTGAAAGAAGTCTGTTAAACACAAGTATTTGCCCTTTCTCTAGTGTTGTGTGCAGTATTTCAATTGTTGCAGTTTACCCTTTCGTCCTCTGTTTCTCCACAAATCACCTCTCCTTCAAAGAAACGCTCTTTCCTGTTACTCTGCACAGTAACACTAATTCACTTATCAGCAGAGTTTTTAAGTAACTATGGATACACCAGTAGCACCTGTGGCCCTCAATATTGCCCCTTTGAATGCCCCTCAGAGAGAATTGGAGTGGCAGGATTTCGCAGATTTGGATTATCAAATCTCAGAGGAATTTCTAATGAAAAGCAAGTTCCACATCCACCTGCTGAATGAATTAAAGGCCAAACATGAGACTGGAACAGATGTATTGGGCATTTGGGATTCCTTCCTCCCAATCTTCAAGCTTCCTCAGGTCAATCAATTTCCTGACCTAATTCACCTATGTGTTGAAGGTTATGATCCCACTCAGAGAGTTGTGCTTGACCCCTCAGGCTCAGTTGTTTTCTATATTACCCCTGAGGCCATCAGAGAGATGCTGTAATTCAAGATTGAGAAGAAATTGGTTCCTTTGTCTTTGTTTGATTTGATAAATCAACGAGCTAAGATGACAGATGCTCAGATCACCAAGTTCAACCAATTATATATTAAATCTGAGACTGTGTAGTACCCTCCCATTTTGCATGTCTACCTCAACCCATTGGGCAGGGACCTTGCAAATATGATCAGTCCCATTCTGGGTCATAACTCAATTGAGTATCTTGATGAAAATGTACTGGTAATGATGCTCATGTTTTCCCCTGGCAAAACTTCGATCTGCTATGACTATGCCACCTACATATCAGACAAAATGCATGACCAATTGATGAACCTATCAAGGGAAAGGGTGTTCAGATACTCGTCCTACATCTACCACTTAATTTTATACTATCAACATGAGAAATTTTCTTTTGATATGAAAAAAGTGGATGCACAAGGAAATCCAAGGTCAGTAGTGTACTGGACCTCATTTTTTCACTGCAGAGCCTATTCTCCATACACTTACTGTGAGTTTATAGACCTTTTTATCCACCCATCCATGTCTCTGTTCCTGAGCTCACCCCCTCCAAGACTAACCGATGAGATGCAAAGGATCCTTCAATTGTCCAAAGTATACAGCATTGGGGATTGGTATTTTTACCAAAACTACACCGTTATTAGAATATATGGTTGTGAGTTACCCCCATACAGACTGCCCAAATATGTGCCTATGAGATTGTTTGCCCTTGAATACTTCAGGCAGTTTGGGAATGCTGATGTGAAGAACTTTTCAGGCAAAGGAAAGAAAGCATAGCTGAAGGTTAAAAACCAATTGGGCCACTTTGTTTTAAACAAAAGGGAAGAAGGCTGGCAAGAGGCAGATAGAATGCTAGAAGGCCTTGGCCTAAAGACCAGTTTCCTTTGGAAACCTTATGACCCCAATCACTTCATAACCTTAAGAAGGGTCAAATATAGGCTGTCCAGTTATGACCATGTAAGGTTGCCTCACATAGAACAATACGCAAATCAAACCAAATGGAAGAGAGGCACCTTAAAGGAACCTGTCACACAAGAAGAACTAAATGAAAGAGAAAGAAGAAATCTCCTTAAGATGGCTAACTTAGAACTTCCTGGATAGGTATTCGCTCTTACAAGCACTCAAGTGGGAGCAGCTGCCTCATCCTCCACAGCACATTAGAAGGCAGTCAAAGCTACAGATCAAGCCTCTAGCAAAGGCAAGGAGAAAGAAATGGAGCTAGAGCAGCCACTTCAGGAAGAACAGGTACAGCAAGAACATGTACAACAACAACAACATGTACAGCAACAAGAAAAGGAGCAGCCAGTGCAAGAAGAGCAAACAGCAGAGGCCCCAATGGTCACTGAGCAGCAGCCAGCACAAATGGTGCCTCCTAGGTAAGAAACAAGAGCTGAAGCTTCATTCCTCCAAACCCCACAAAAGGAGGACATAAGCAGGAAAAGGGACAGAGAGACTCCCCTCACTACATCAACAACTCAAGGGGAAAAGAGACAAAGATTAAATCCTTTTTCAGAGGAAGAAATGCCAATAGGGAAATCTTTGGGCATGGGCCCACCTAGCATGGAGGCCTCAGCAAATTCCTTCCAGCAGGAACAAGAGAGGACAACAGGAGGAGAAGTTAGCTCCTCAAGCCAACAAAGAGGAGGTGAATAGAGCATCAAGCAGCAGTTCAAGGACATAAAGAAGAAGAATGAGCCCATAAGGATACAATTATATAATCATCTGTTGAAAATGGCTCCCACCAACCAGCAAATACTTATGTCTGCCTATGATGTCCATGAGGGAAAGATGATTATGAGCCACTTCATACCAGCCGTGCAACAGCCACAGTCAGCTGCAGATTACATCAGGACCAACCTTGAGGTCCTTGCCAAGGACATCCACTCCGATGGACAGATTGAATTACACAAGCAACGGGTGAGATGGTATATGCCTCCTTGGCAGACAAAACATTGGTGAACTACAGGCTAGAAAATAGCCTAAACAATACAACTGCACAACTTGAGTTGGAAAGAGCATCCTATCAAGCAAAGGACAATAGAATCAAAGCTTTGGAGGACATCATAATAGAGCTTGGGCATGATCCTAAAGATGTCAAAGCAGTACAAGAGCTGTTGAAGCTAAGGGATGCAGATATGGCAGCATTAAGGAAAATGATCAAGATCCCAACAACTCTTCATCCCCAAACTGAAGAAGTTGCCCAGCTGAGACATGACAAGGATGCAGCAGCTATGCTGGTATCACTATATAAACAGCTCATCCAAACACAAGGAAAGTTGGAGGAATCAGAGGCTGCACTTCAGGCAGCATTGCAACAGAAAGAGGCAAGCCAAACTTCTCAGCCCCCTCCAGAAACAATCAATCTGGAAGAAGCTCCTCAGACCACTGCCCCTCCCATTCAGCAGACAGAGCAGGCAGCACCCTCTACCTCAGCACCAACAACAGAGCAGGCTCAAAGCCTTGACATGCAGAAGCTCAGGAATGAAATTCAGGTCTTGGAGGCCCAAATGACAGAGCTGATTCAAGCCAAAGAAACTTTGGCTAAGCTCAATGAAAAATATGATAAATCCAAGCAAAATGTAGCTGAGAAAGAAAGAGAGATAAAGACTCTCAAAAGGAGGATAAATGAGCTAGAGAAAGAGCTCGCACTTGATAAAGTAACAGCTGAGCTCAAGAGAGTCCTATGGGCCAATATTGGCCAATCCATCACAAACCAGTGGGAATATATTGAGGCCATTCATGAGTAGATGGGGCTCAATGGAAAAGCACATAGGGAAATCCAAAGAGCAAGAGCATCTCTAGGCAGTATGCCTGAGGCTGCCACCAGAATGATTAATGTGTTTAATTACAGAACAAGTTCTCAGCTAGTCAAAATGGGAATTGCCAACAGGATTGTGACCATTTCAATGGTCAAAAGAGTCCTGACACTAAGAAACCTGGTACAGACATTAGAGAGAAGAAGCCAGGATATGCAGACAGACATTAATAAATTCATGGACAAATTTATAGCATTGCAGAACAGAGGTCTTCCTAGCCTAATGGGCAGCTCAGGAAGACTACTTTCCCATGAAAATTATGCCAAGAGGGTCAACACCTTTGCTACAAATCAGATTGCAGAAAAGCCCAACACTTCAGCAGAATCAGGGCTAGCATCAGGACAGACTCTCTACAACAGGGTAGAGAGCTTATTTTTTATCATGAATGAAATCAATCACTTGTTTGATGCGCCTCCAAATTTCTATAAATATACAGAGGCGGATGAGACTATAGAGGCACTTTTAAGACATCAATTGCCCACACAGGAAGTCTGGAATGGATTGATACAATTACTGCTAAACTAGAGCCAGTAATTAAGTTTTTTTTTATTGAAATATGTAAGTTGTCATGCATAGGAAAATTTTGATATATCAGCATGTATGGAGAAAAGAGGTTGAGCCAACTCAGCGAAACCATTCGACCACCACAGCAGCACTGACAGTCACAGGTGACAGGGCCGAAAAGCTACAGGAGGACAGAGCTGCATAGACACGTCATTCATCAGTTATAACAAAGAGTTCAACCGACTCAGTGACCTCCAAAGGTCGAAGTCTTCTGACAGAATTAAAGAGCATTTATGTTGTATTGAAAGTTGCAATAAGTTCTTATCTACTATTTTTGTACGAGTTGGTGAAGATATTTTATTTCTCAGATGACTCAATGCCTGAGATATTTTGTATGAAACATTTCTATATATTCCCCCTCGCATGAGTTTGCAGGGGTTGGTGGTTGTTGATATCTTTTCTAGAGTTCTCTTACTACAAATTCTTAGAGAAGTAATACAAAGGCGGTGGAATTTCCAAAGCTCTGTGTTGTTTGATGCATTGTGGTGTTTAGTTGAAAGTTACAGGATTCCTGCGTATTTCATGGCACAATAAGTTTCCCCTACAACTCTTTGTTATGTGTTTTGTTATCTTTCATATCTCTTTCATGCTTTTGTACTTTACAGTTAATGGCAAGGAAAAAGAATAGTTCCAGGATTTAAGCACAGATTACCCTGAACTCAATCTAAGCTATTTTAAATGTTTTCTTCAGTTATAGTAATAAAGGTGTAATTCTTAATTGCTACCCTTTCACACTATATCTTTCACAGTGATTATCGTTTCAGGAATTCAAGTTTGCTCCTGAGGAATATATCTCTTTCCCACACCCAGCTTAGTGGAAAATTCTTAATTGCTTTTCACTGGTTGTTTACATTTCACCATCATAATTTCAAGTTTGCTTTATGAAGTATTTAAATGGCCCTGTAATTCCAGCTGCTCAAACTCAAGATTTCAAAAAAACCAGTAGCCACAGACTCCATTTCCCAATGAACTAACATTATCTGCAGATTTTCACTTTAAGTACAGAAAGACATCCTTCCAACCAAACATAAACCAAAACCCTTACTTCATAACTAGCCTAAAATCTCCACAAAACAGAGACAAACCTTAAAGAGAGAGCCCTCTCTGATTACAGCTGGGCTAGAAGCTGTATTCCAAAGATTGGTTAGTGGTTACCCCGGCCGTATTCCCTTGGGAGTCAAAGGGAACAACCTGGGTGTTAACAGGATGCACCAGAGGAGGATAGCTGGGAAACAAAGGACTCACTGTGGAGATGGAAGAAAAAGATTGCGAAGTACGACAGGAAGCTATGAAGGATAGCCAGATTGCCGAGGACGAAAATGACTTTAGTGGGGGAGACTGTAACGCCCATGAGTCATTGGTGCGGATTGGCGATTCAGCGGGGGCGCATGACAGGTGAGCTGCGAGTTGGGCGATTGGAACGGTGAGTTGGGGTGTGCCTGAACAGAGTGATTAGCTGGGGTGCGACGCATGAGTCATTGTGAAAAATGACTAAGTGTTGGAACTTTGGCGAACTTATATGTGTGGGCGGTCCCGTGTGGCCGACGGTAAATATATTGGTGAAACGCCACGAGTTGGGTTGGCTTGGCTATATGCTGAAGCCCCCACCATGGACCAACCATCATATATATTAGGCAGAGCTTTGGTGGAGAAAACATAACATAATCATCCATTCAATAAACGCAAAGGGGTTCTAAGATTTGGGTTGAGCCTCCCGATTGTAAATTGTAAAGCACTGGTGGAGCTTTTCTCCTGGTCAAATTGAAAAGTTTAACATGAAGAATAATATGAATGCTAGGCGTATTTCGGAAAACGACTGAAAAATGAAAAAATTTTAAGTGTTTAGCCAATGCCGCACGTTGGGCAACTCGTGAAAAATGGGTTGAGGGCATGACAGGTGAGGTGTTGATAGATAAGTGAAGATGGAATCTACAATGGGATGCTAACCCTATAAGATTAGCTTGTAGCTTTCTTAGCTCACAACCTCCACTCTAAAAGTGTTTGTTACAAGTAGAGCATCACTTAAATTGACTTGCCTATTAATTTGGAGGGTAGTGAAAGGGTAATGTAATTTAGAAAAGAGTGTATTAAGTAGTCCTTTGAATCAGTCCACTATTTCCCAAATGCTTTTATAGAATACTTCCTAGGGATTTAATTGTATGATGGTTCTAATTACGAGAAAATTGTAAGCATTCTGGAAGAGACAGGGAAGAATGCTTTGCCATGTACTCATGATGTGGCTACTAACATTACTAAAAATAGGCATAAACAACTAATAATATAAATTTTCATTATTGAATAATTGCATTTGTAAATAAATATAATGTGGCTCAAGTTCTTTTCTTCTAGCATGCATATCAAACAACGATAGGAATTGCATAGTGTATGGCTCCTTCATTGAAATATTGTTTTCAATTTCTTAAAATGCTAGTGCAAACATAAATGAAGAGCATTATCTGAATGTAGGCTTCTGTGAGTAGAATTATTTAGAAAATTGTCTTTAGGATCCATCACATGAATGAATTAATTGTCGATGCATTTCGAACCAACTATTGTGGTTCATCATCAGGATGAAAAGATGGAGAAAATTTGATCTGGCAAGGAATTATAAAGAACAAAAAGTCAAAGAAAATGACCGTTGAAAAAATTAGTCAAATAACTGTTAAGAAATAATAATAAATTAATATAAATACGTAATATAATTATTTATAAAAATGGATAACGAGTATAAGAAAGAATAGAAAATGAATGAAAATATAAAATAAAAAATAATAAATTTAAGGAAAAAATGGATGGAAATTAGATTAAGGAAAATAGGATAAAAATAAGGAAAGTTAGGAAAATTATAAAATATAATTAAAAACTATATTAATTCAATAGAAAAATACTAAGGGCAGGAGGATAATCAAATAAAGGTCAAAGGTAAATAGATGGTTAAGATAAAAACAAGGAAAAAACCAACTAAAAAATTCTATTAATACCTTAGAGTAAATATTAAGTAAAGAAAAAAAAAGTATTATATCAATATAGAAAGATAAAAATCTAAATAAAATTCCCTGATGGGGGTGTTGGTCCCCGAGAAAGGCCCAACATGTGGGAAATGAAAAATCGTAGAAAGGTAGATGGGGAGGAGGACAACACATCCAACCTCTTGACACACAAGACATAAGATGAAATGCTATTTGAAGCGTAAGAAATTTCATTCGACCTTCGCCGAAAGTCGTGCTGGTAAGGTCGGGAGTTTAATGGCACATGTAGGGATTGGTAAAATTATATGGCTTTCGTCGCATGATATTGGTTTAAGTTGCTGCATCTTGGCGGGGTCATCTGGCTCTTGGGTCTTCTTGGAGTGGTGGCAATTTGGACGCTACCGCTCCACCCACCGGATTCGCTCTTAAAAAACTACAAGTTATTCTACAAGGTCCTTTTCTCTATTCCAGTTTGTGGGTTGTAGAATTGTCCCAGGGAAGGGTGGCTGGTTTTGGTCTCTTTTTTAGTGATGCACTGTAGACTTATGCATAAGGTTTTTCTGTGGTTGAATTGGTGTTGGAGAGCTTTGCTCACTGTGATTATTATGTTCTTTCTCCTCTTTCTGGTCTCTTCTTCGTTCTCTCTGTTGTTTGCTTGTTGGGGGAATTTTTTCTAGGTATCAGGGTGGAATTCGGCTGACAGAGGTGTTAGAGGGGCTCTGACTTGGCCTTCTTCGTATGTGGTTGGATGCCTGGGTGGTTTCCTGTTTAATTGGGTGCATTTTATTAGTTTTAGGGGTTCTTTGAAGGGTTTGGTGGCATTGGATCTAGGTGTAACTTGGCCCTGGTTAGGCTCTCAGGTTTCTGGGATCTGGGGTGTTGTTAGGAGGCTTGCGCCTCTGCCCTCTAGTATTTTCTGTGTCAATGTAGTTTTAGAGGTGGTCCACGGGCTGGTGTGGAAGTCAATTGTGGTCGACATCTCCTCTTTCCAGGTCTTCAGGTGGCAACCAATTTTATAGGGGTGGTTTTTGTTGGTTATTATGCGACTAGAGCTAGGACCTTGATGGCATCTAGGGTGGTTGGAAGGGTGAGCAAAGTAGTGGGTCTCGTCCTGAGGGTGTCATTCTATGGTTGTATGATGCGCCCTATTTTGAGGAGTTCTCTCACCCACTCTCAAAAGCCGGGAGTCTCGGTTAACCAGGGCTGCTTGGGTAGTTTGGCAGTGTCGCAGGGGGGTTGATTTGCTATAGGGATCAAGCAGTGAAAGAGAGATGGAGGTGGCATGGTTGGGGCGCCGGATGAAGGTTGCAGTGGAAGAGGAGGTGCATGCTCTTGATGGGGCAGTCATGGAGTAGGTGTGCGTGGACTGAGTAGCAGATCAGAGCATGTGGGTCCCTCGGGGTGTTTAGCTGTTGGACAGTCAATTAGCCCTGCGACCCTTCGTGAGATGTTTCAATATCTGCTTGATCGTATGGAATATTATGACGGGACTAGAAAGGAAGAGCATGAAGTTGCCATCACCATGCTTAAACAACTACATTAATTTCAATGCCATGTAAGAGAAAGAATTATAGTGGTTTGGCAGGGGCAAACGTTGCTTGCAAAAAAGGTTGAGAAGCTGGAAACGTGGCTGGCTCACTTCGAGCAACATGTCAACTGCCAATATCACCCTCCTCCCCCTCTAGGAACTGGGATGGACAATCCAACATCAATTACTTCTAATGAATGAGTATGGTCACTAGTTTCTTGTTGGTTCCGTGTGTCTTTTGGTGCTTTTGCCCTGTTAGACTTTGGACTACTGATTTACCTCTGTTTCTATTTCTTTGTAATATGGTCATAGCAATGGTCAATAAACCTAGTCAGGGTGAGACCATTTTCATTTTACTATCTATGAACTGCTTTTTTGCTGAATGTAAATAAACTAGATGCTCTCTTGAGAGGGAGCTTCAAATTGCACCAGAAGAGGAGATTTTAGCTCTAAAGGAGGAGCCTCAGGAAGTTGTGGAGCAACCACAATTGGAGGAGTAAAGACGAGGAAGAGTAGAGACATCCACTCAAGTAGAACTATCCAGAGAAGGTAGAAAAAGAACCAAGGAAGCTGAAAGATTGGTGCATGATGCGATGGAGAATGTGGGATCTCCTTCAAATTTTCACGGGAAAAGGAGGTCACCTGAGAGGTACACTGGTTACATGGATCTAATGATTGAGCTTGTAGAGACTGAGCCATCCTCTTTCGGGGAAGAAGTTGAGAAACTAGTTTGGGTTGAGGCAATGATGGAAGAATACATATCCATCATGAATAATTGTGTTTGGGAAGTGGTCACAAGACCATCAGATAAATAAATTGTGGGTTCA
The DNA here is from genome assembly GCA_000404065.3 of Pinus taeda. Taxonomy (NCBI): domain Eukaryota; kingdom Viridiplantae; phylum Streptophyta; class Pinopsida; order Pinales; family Pinaceae; genus Pinus; species Pinus taeda. Next base: position 18,665 of record APFE030243404.1, read on the forward strand.
AGATGGATCTTCAAGGTTAAGGATGAAACTAGAAGAAGCATAGAGAAGTATAAGGCCAAATTTTTGGCCAAAGGATTCTCTCAAGTTGATGGAATTAACTATGAAGAAACCTTTCCCGTAACAAGGTATTCATTTATTAGATCAATTCTTACATTAGCTTCGCAGATGGGGTGGAATATCCACTAGATAGATGTAAAAACAACATTCCTCAATGGTGTTATTAAGGAGGAGGTGTACATTGGGCAAATGTTTTGAGACATTTGATCAAGAGTCTCATGTGTGCAGACTCAAGTGAGCATTGTATGGTCTCAAACATGCACCACGTGCTTGGTACACTAGGATCGACAATTATCTCACTAGTTTGGGCTTCACCAAAGGTGAAGTAGATGCAAAACCTCTATCATATTTTGGTAGAAGGTAAATTGATTATCATTGTTTTATATGTTGATTATTTAATATTGATAGGTGACGAGAAGATGATCAATTCTTGTAGGGAGGATCTTGCAATTGAATTTGAAATGAAGGACATGGGTCTCATGCACTACTTCCTCAGGTTGGAAGTATGGGAATGCACTGGAAAATTATTTATATCTCAAGGCAAGTATGCCATTGAGATAATACAAAGATTCCACATGGAGAGTTGTAAGGCCATGGAGACACCTCTAGTGACCAACTAGAGGAAGGAGACTGCCACTTCAGGTGAAGAGGTGGATGCTACCATTTACCAGTAGTTAGTGGGTTCATTGATGTATCTTGTGAACACATGACTAAATATGTGCTATGCATCCAACCAATTGGGCCAAGATATGGTTAGGCTGACCAAATTATATTGGAAGACAACTAAGCATGTTTTACGGTACCTTAGAGGCACTACCTAGTATGGATTATGGTACAAACAAACAAAGGGAGTGAAGATGTGTGGCTTCACATATGAATATTAGGTAGGTTGTTTATCTAACTGGAATAGTACATCAGGTGGAGTTTTCAGTGTTGGGTCCGGAACCATTTCTTGGTACAGCAGGAAGAAAAAATTTGTGGTGCTCAACTTGACGGAAGCATAATACATGGCTGAAAGTAAAGCAACATGTGATGCGATCTAGATGAGAAAGATACTTGTGGGATTGTTTGGTCAGATGATGGATCCAATTGTGATCTATTATGATAATCAGAGTTGCATTAAGCTCTCTGAGAATCTGGTATTTCACAATTGATCCAAGCATATAGATATTCAATATCATCATTTATGGGACCGTGTGCAGAGGTAGATAATGTTGCTACTATACATTCTGACAGAGGAACAAGATGCCGACATCTTGACAAAGGCCTTGTCAAGAGGGAAGTTCAAATTCCACATGTGCGGGATAGGGGTGGTTGATAATCCATTTCTTGCTAAGAGGAAGTGTTGAGAAGTGCAACAAGAAAATATCAATTTGACTTTGCCTTGGTCAAATTGAGAAAATTCAAATTTCCACATTAGTAGACAACTTTGATGCAGTTAACTTGTGTGAAACGACTATTGCCACTCAGTTAGCTCAATAAATTCGAGTTAGAGGGATTGAAGTTTAGTTAAGCATGTGTGATTGCTAAATTTTAGCAATCCAGTTTAGTTATATCCAATTGAGTTCAGTTAAACCTGTTCTAAGATTTGGAGGAACTAGGGGAAGGTCAGTTGTGCATTGGGACAATAGTCTAACTCAGTGATGATCCAATTAAATGATCAATCAACCTTTAATAACTAATGCATGCAGAGAATTTGAGTTCCCAGTTGCGGTGGAGATTCTAAGGCACTGTAACAAGTAGTTGTAAACTAGTTTGCATGTACATGTGTTGTGTGCAATCATATGATAAAACCTTGGGAATTGTGTAATCAATTGGAGGAAAATTCCTAAAAAATAGGGGCTAATTCTCTAGGATTTTCACAAGGAAACAAGGGCCCAAGCAGAGGCAAAAATTGAAGTCTCAGATAGAGCTTCTTAAGCTTCTCATTGAGCAAAGAGATAGGTTATTCACTTACAAGTTGTGCTCAGTGTAAGCAAGCAATTGTAATACATCTCTATTCATCTGATTAATGCAAAGAGGTTCGAGGGGTTTTTTTGAGTTGGGTTCGCCTAGAAAAATACTGTGCATGTGTGTTATTTCTAATTGCATGTCTAAGATTATTGTTCTAAATTGTGAATTGAATTCCGCAGATCAATAGAGTAGAATTGTGTCTCTTGATTTTAAATTAAATTTCTTGAGCAGTTGCAATTCTATCACCATATTTCTACAAGTACCCTTGCATGATGTGTTTATACTCACTATTTTTGGTAGGAAAAAGATAAATTTCAATTAATAAAAATCATAGACCTATAAGGTTGTTTATAAAATACTATTTTGGGGATGATGTTCTTTGTGTGGCTCATTTTCCAGATCTGGTCTATATTCATTGCCTGCATTGAGAATTTAGCTCTAAAATTTTTAGAACATTGGAAAGTATAAGTATGAGATCATGAATATCATCTTTCACATTTTTCCAGTGAAAGAATTCCTAAAGAGGAGCTTTAAGGACATCATAGTGGAAGAGTGATAATGTTCATGCCATAGCAGGTGGATGAAAGTTGGGCACCTAATGATTTAAATTCTATCTTGCGAAGGTTGACCTACTTATCTAGAAGACTCAAAATAAAATAAAATTGTACATAAGTTGTTTAATCATTATAATATCTTGAAAACAAAACTATATGTAAATAACTAAACCAAACACAAATCCCATTTAAGTTGGGAATTTTAAGTATAAAATCATAAGAGTGTTGAGAGTTGTAATAATTATAAGTCTAGGTTTTGTGCTATCCTTTATTTTTCCTTTTACCAAGTTAACTCTTACTTTATGTAATCCTAGTGAGTAGTGACAACTAGTGATGAGGAAGAATGCATCAAGTATGTTATCCATTTGAGGCAACTTACCCACCTCAGTTCCTAAAAATAATATAGTATAGGTCTATCTATAAGTATAATGATAGGACAAACAACTAAGAGTGAGGACATTAGAGATGACCTCATTCTCTGAGATCTTCATACTAATATGAATATAATTCTAAGCAAACATATTTTTTTTAGAGGTATTGAAAGGTGAATACACATTATACTTAAAATGATTATGATTGCAGATATTGTTATGCACAATAGCAAACCAGAATGCAGGTGGGAAACGTTTATGGAAAATGTCATGTATTATTCAAAGCTAGAAAGAAGCCAATACAAGTTGCTTAACTCTATATTGTTACGATGAAAGGAATACCTTATATAATAAAAGTAAAGATCGTGCATTATCCACCCAACAACTACAACGATTTTCTTGCACCTTCAACATATGACAACCATACCTAATGGAGTGAACTGTATGCAATAGTAAATCATCAATACTTATGTGCCATTCAAATAATTTTCTTTGTAAATAATGCTACATTTAGTAGTTGCAAAAACAAACCCAATATAATTATGCATATTTATTACATTGTATAATTATATTGCATAACCTTCAATATCTCAAAAAAAAACCCAAAAATATAAAAAATAATTTTTAAAAATTATATGTTTTTTTATTATATTTTATCTACTCATAAATATAATTCCATAAATATATTAGATATTTAATCACATCAACTATAAATAAATAAGTTAAATTTATAAAAATAAGAATAATAAAAATTCAACATACTTTGGCCCATTCCAAAAAAACATGAGTCTTTGTCGAAGCAAGAGCCAAAAACAACCACTAAAAGACTAGCTTAAACCAAAATTTGTTTCAAGGCATTCCACACTAACAAGGGAAATAAGCTACCTTTTAGTCCCACCAAATTAAGTCCCACCACATGTGTGAGACACTTTTTTGTCCCACCAAATTAAGTCCCACCAAATGTGAGAGACACTTTTTAGTCCCACCCAATTAAGCCTAATGTACTTTTTAAGTCCACCAATTTAGGTTGAAGTTGCTTTTTTAAACCCACCAGACCGGGCATCGTGCTTTCCCATATCGGGGACCTATCAAAGGAAAAGGTGAAAGCCTAAGAACATTAACAGGAAATGGTGAAAACACAACAAGGAGAATATAAAAGGGGAACTATCAAAGGAAAAGGTGAAAGCATAACACTAGGAAATGGTGAAGGCCAAAACCATGGAGAATATAAAAGGGATTTAACTCTCAAGGACAATCAAAGTAAATATGTGATGAGTTGCTTTGGGTATGTATGAAGAAGGTAAGCATGCACTATGATAAATTTAGGGTTCCATCTTATTTATGCATTCTTTGTGTGTACATGAAAAGTAACATATGTGCAAGTTTACTTCAAGGAGAGTTAATATTTAAAATTAAATGCAGGTTTACTTTAAGGAGAATTAATATTTAAAATTAAAGTGATAATGTCTTTGACAAATTCCAAAGGATAGTCCCTTTAAGACTTAAGACTTAAGACAAAAGATTTAAGACAAAAGGGGCATTGTCCCTTTCAAACTCTAAGGCATTGTAAATGACATCAAATGGTATCAATGTGTAGGAAAGTTTATGATCATATAATATCTATAGCAACGTCTTCATCATAAGGTAGGAATGGTCAAGGAGATAAAGTTAAAGGCACGGTCTTCATTTTGTGGAAGATGAATTTATAAAGGATATTGTATGGTTGAAAAAGTTCCTTGGGTAAGAAGTTTTGGACAACATAACTGGTTGTCTCTTCTCTTTTTTTTTTGGTAAAGTTGGTAGTTATTTTTGGACTTGGAATGTTAGCATGTTAGCAAGTTTTGATATGATGGATAATGTTTACAAATTATTTTAAAGACTGTTAATTGTAATTTGGTTTTATCTTGAATCACAATAGAAATTTTGGTCTATTTTGGTCAGATTTATAGGAAAAAAAATTAATTTTAAGAAAATAAGATTTTATGTGTAATTCTAGACTTAAAATAATGTTTTCTATATAAATTTTATTAAATTGAAAGAAATTTAAAATTCAATTCATTTTCACAATTCATAAATTTAAATATATATTATGTATTATAAAAATATAAAAAAATATATACTATATATTATAAAATATAAAAAACTATATATTATAGATTATAAAAACATAAATATTTAATATAGTTAGGTTAGTAATTTTTTTTAAAGTTTATATTTTATTATTAATTAAGAAAATATTTACGTTGCATACATAAAGATAATACTTTAGAGTGTTTTGGTTTGCAAGTTTGGAAACTAGACTAAAGGTAGAATTTGCGGTTCCAATATATGTCTATACAAATTTATTAGTCATGTAAAAGATGTTTGATAATTACAAAAACTGGACATCCTAGCCATCCTAGCCATAAACATAGGTTATTGTATAGATAATAAAACACTTTAATCTAAAGTGAAAATTAGATTGCTACCAATAGTGTAACAAGTAAGAACAACTATGCTAATTGCATGACACCAAAGGATCTTGATTAATTAGAGGAGGCAGGTTGTGTAGGAAAATAACTTCCATGTGCTGTGTGTGCTCGTATATAATTTGGTAGAGCAAGTGTAATTCCTCCATGTGAAGGAGGAGGATTTCATTCCGACTCTCGTTACACTCAAATAATACATTTTCTGGTAATTCCTTGAGGTTCCAATAGAGATCAATTATAAGGACTTATTGATTACAGTGACCTATATTCATGCCTATGTTAGGAACGCAATTAGAGATTGATGCAATGACTTCTTCATCAGAGACATATTCTCATTCCTCAGCCACTTCTCGCTCAATATCCTCCATTTAATATTGCACCACTAGAGAAGTGTGTGCTTGGTATTTGTTGGTTGAAGCATGCACTCTGGTTCAAGCTTGAGCATTGCCGAGGGTATTCAACCCCCATGTTTGTCCTTAAGAGAGCTCTATGGTGTGGCATGAGGACCAAATAGGGAAAGCTATCAACTAAAAAAACAACAGGGATAAGTTAGCTGAGAGAGGGGGGAAGGGAAAAACCATAGAGAAGGAGAGAGGTGGCAAGAGACTTCAGATGCAAACCACAAAAAAAAGCTCAAGAACTAAAGGAGCATAGGGAAGGTGGGGGGAAATCTAGGATGAAACAAGCTTAAACAATTTTTGGCCAAAGAAAGGAATAAATCAAAAGGAGGGTATAAAAGATACTTGCAACTTTGAGTGGCGAGATGCAAGGAAGGAAATAAAATACTATGACATGTCTGTTCAAAGTGAGAAATCAACCAGGTCACCTTGCAGTGTGAGTGCCTGCAGAAGTATAGTGAGGGAGAACCACGAAAGCATCTAACCCATCCAACACCAAGATTCCATGAATACTTGTTGCAACATGAGCACATTCAGGAGCAGAGAGGCTAATCGATAAGTATGCAAACAAAAGAAAGAAGGAACTAGGCTAGGAGGGCCTGGTCCTTCCAATTTCTTTGTTTCAGCATGATGGTGGGAAAAAGCTTGAAAAGGCTAAAATTTATCAAAAGTATACCTGTTTCCCTAATGAACAATGCAAAACTTCACTAAAGGGAGAACCATTCTCATTTGATCTTTATAACAGTCAAATCCATCCTTGAAGTGTGCAACTCCTTCAATGGAAACCTCCAAATCAAGAGGTGGACTCATGGAAAATTGAATGAGAGGTGGTGGGAAATCAATTAAGGCATCTATCACTCAAACCAACAATGTTAATCAATGGTTATATAAAGTTGATTTTACCTGATCTTTTTGGCACTTTGGTGCTTGGGATATTTAAGGCCTCAATAACTCCCCTTAATTGCCAAGAAAAAGAAAGCACCCCACCCCCCAACCCCCACCACCCCCCAACCCCACCAACCCCCCCCCTTCCCATATAAATTTTAAAAATATCACCTAGGTTTGCATTTTATTTCCTATTTTGAGTGATTCTTCAGTACATTCCCATCATGTTTTACTCTTGGAGAGCTTTCTAGTGATATAAAATTTTGCTCATTTTGAGTTCCAAATGAAAAATTATGGCCCTATGAAGTTTTGCATTTTTATCATGTTTTGATGATGTGTCATGTTGACATGGTTGGATGACTTGGCATGCTAAATAAGTAGATATGTGCTCCCTTAGTCCACATGGTAGATAATCATGATAAGTATGCTGACATGGAAGCTGATGTGGATTTATTTATTTATTATTAATTTTTATATGTATATTCATGTCTCATTGTTTGTTTTTATTATTTTATTTCGATTTATTATCTTTTTCCCAGAATCTGATGGCTTGAATTTGGTGGTCAAAATTATGGGGTTGTTGGAATCTTGGTCCTTTGGACCTCAAGACTTTTTCATGTATATATTTTATTTACGAAATCTCGATCCCAAATTGATTAGATTACCTAACTTTTTATGTAGGAATAACATTCCAATGTAGGTTACTCCACCATCACTTCCTCATTATTTTCATACAAACTATGATAATCACAAAAAAAATAAAAATAAACTCTCCAAGCCTTTACTCCACCATGCATGCAAACACTATTTTTTGTATTTAAATAAAAGCCACAATTAACCCAAGAATTTGATCAACAATGGCTAAGTGTCGACTTACCGAGGCAATATCTTGAGCTCTAGAGCACCAAATTAGGCGTAAGATAGCTCTTTGGAAAGATGGAAAGGATGAGAACAATATGGGAATGCTAATGTTTTCAAGTTTGTAAGTTAAATGCTTGAAAAATCAAAAGGAGAAAAAAATCCAAGAATTTAGCATGAAATGGTTCATCGATTAAATACAATCATGACAGATATTTTTAGGGGATTAATGTTGGTTAAATTTAGGAAGAAATATTTTGTAAAAAAAATTAAAAGATATGTGTGTGATTTCTGTTGATATTTCTTGGTTGTCAATTGGTTAATTCTTTTTGCTAACTAAAACCTTCTTGTTGGATGCATATACAATTGGTCGCTTATGAATCGAGGATTGAAGTAGTAGGCTTTAGGATTTGATTCTCTAACTCACTGAAGAGTAACAACCATGGTTAAAATTCCATGTGACAAAATAAATAAAGGAAAAAATAAGACCACAGGTAAGGGACACGTATTCCAAGCTGAATGTTGGGTAGAACATCCTGGTGTGGGTGTTCATTCAGTTTATTATGGCTAAGGAAATTGGCAAAGGAAACGACTAAGGCTTTGGAAAGGAAAAATGGCATTTTTGGCACATTTATTTATGAAAATCAAGGAAATTAGGATAAAAGTAAGGTGAAAGGTAAAAGGTTGTGTGTGAAGATGAAATTGAAGGAAAATAATGGAAAATGAAGAAAATAGAGACGTCATTAATAAAAAGGCTTTTGAGGATTAGTTGGAAGCTTCTTGCAAGCTCTTGGATCAAGTTTTTGCTTAGGTTTTGGAGCAAGGAAGGGAAAAGAAAGCAAAGGGAAAGGAAGGAAAGAAAGGATCAAGGAAGGAAGAGCAGGATCAGGTAGATTCAACAAGAATACTTGCAAGTAACATATTGCATGAGTGATTTCCTAGCTGGTTTGAACATGCATGGATTTGTATGTTGGTGTATGGTTCTCTTGCTGTCGGTGGCATGGTTTTTCCAAGTTATAGCAGTGGTTTTTTGATGCAGGAGCATGAGGCTTGAAGACAAAATACTTTGATTTTATTCCAAAAATACAAAAAAAGTTTACAAGCAAAGTAGTGGGATCCTTTAACTGTCACTTTACAGGCTTTCTAGATAGGATTTAGGCTAGAATTTACGGGTTTGGATTACCTTGTAATAAATTTAAGTAGTTAGATTTAGTTGAGATTCTCGAGGAGAATATCATGCAGATTAGATAGGATTAGACAGTTTCGATCCTTTGATTTAGGATCTGGTTTTTGTATGTAAAGGTATTTATGTAAGCTTTGAAGTAATGAAAAAGGATTTGGCCATGGAAGATTAAACTGTAAAATTTGTAATCTCTCTGTGTTTTGGTGTATTTTGTGCATGAATGGTCAATCCCGAAGGTTGGAGTTTCCTTTGAAATCTCTTTGAATGTCATTGTTTTTCAGTTTGTCCTGTAGAATTAGAGTTCTGTATGATCTTGTGTTATTGCTTTTAAATCCTCATTCACTGTGTATTAAGATAAATCAAATGTATTTCGAACCCACATAGCTTTAGTTAGCGAAATTCCAAGTTCAATAGAAAAGGGCTAAACCTGATGGAAGTGCCAAAATCCTAGCAGAATGAGAAAAATTTGATAAATTCATGAGAAAACCCGAAGAAGCCTAGGACCGTCCAATCGACAGAACCGTTAGATCTACGATCATCGCATGCAAATAAGCGTCGAGGATTAACCTAGAAACAGACACAATATTTTATTAAACTAGGTTAATAGTGCAATTGATCTGGGCCGTCTGATTAAAGGATCGAGATTTGATGGATATCGCGCAGAAAAGTGAACAGAGTTTAATATAATTTTTGGAACTGATGAATTATCAAATGTGGTTTAATTCCATTGAAGTCTGGTTGATTGTAATGATTTGTTGTGGAGGGCGTGATCCAATGGTGATCGCATGGTAAAGGTGTGCACGGGTTATTTCAAAGTTCAGACCCGAGAAGTTTATAAACTACATTTTTATTTCTTTCGTTTCTGCGTTGTTTTGGATTTTTGCCATATTTTGGTTAATTTTACAGTTCAATTGTTTTTAGCAGAATATATATATTTAGTGGTAGATGACTGAAACTCTAGGGGAGATCCGAGAAGAACTTCCACCTGAATTAGAAACGATAGTCACTCATTTTGAACGGTTATCCCTTACACCTGTAACCACCCCACCATTAGTGGTATCAGAGCAGCTTATTGACATTGATTAGGATCTCCAAGATCCAAGAAAGAAATCCAACATGGCTTTCAGAGTTGGAGGAAGACATGGTGGTGATAGAACTAGAGGAAGATCAACTGCAAATGCTGAAGTGTTGGAAGCTATGCAACAGATGCAAGCTAGATTAGAAGAAGTAGAAATGGGAAGAGATACAGATGCTGGAGATGTCAGTGAGCCTGAAGTTAAAAGATGAAGAAGAAGAGGAACCTGTCGATGTTACTCCTGAAATGAGATTCTTTAGGTTAGTGTTGAGATCGACATCTAAACCCAAACTTAAGGTTTCAGTTTACATAGGAGGTTTAAATCTTGAGATGTTGGTAGACAAGATTAATGACATGGAGAAATTCTTTGATTATGAAGAAACAGAAGAAGGAAAGAGAGTGAAATTTGTTATAACAAAATTGAAAGGACATGCATCACTTTGGTGGGATGGAGTGCAGGCAGAAAGGAGACTTGGTAAACAACCAATTAAAAATTGGAACAGGATGGTGGCAAAGTTGAGAGGTAAGTTTTTGCCAAGTGATTATCAAAAAACATTATTTAGATAGATGCAAAACCTTAGACAGAGGTCTATGACCTTGAAGGAATACATAGAGATATTTTATAAAGTGAGCATAAGAGCTGGACAAATTCAAGATACGGATGAGAAGGTTGCAAGATATGTAAATGGTCTCAGAATGGAGATTCAATATGAGATAAGTGTGTTGTCTCTTAAAACAATAGAAGAAGCTTACCAAAAGGTATTGAAGGCTAAGGAAAAACTCATGAGGAAGCAATCTACCAGAAATAGAGGTACTTTCCGAGGAAGGGGAAGTCAAGGTGGTAGAGGAAGGTATACAACACCTAGAGATGGAGCTAGCAGCAGCTCAAATCAGCATACACCCACGGGAGGTGATATAAGTGGCAGAGGGAGTTTTTCCAGGGGGGAAGAGGTAGAGGCAGTGGAAGAGAAATTAGATGTTACAGATGTAACAAGCTAGGACACAGAGCCTATGAGTGCCTAGAAAATGCAAGAACAAATCAGAGGAATGCAATTGTTGCTCAGACTGAAGAAGAAGCAAAAAAGGTGCCAGAAGAAGAAAATGTACCAGAGAGAGGGGAAACTTTGGTAGTAAAAAAAGTTTTGGTAAAGCCAGCAAAGGAAGTTGTTGAACCAGCACAAAGGAAGACTTTGTTCAGGACTGTGTGCAAGGTTCAAGGAAAATGCTACCAAAAGATAATTGATAGTGGTAGCACTAATAATTTGGTCTCTACAGAAGTGATGGAGAAGTTGAAATTGAAGACCAAGAAACATCCAACACCTTACAAGGTGTCATGGCTTCAAAAAGGACATCAGTTGTTAGTGAATGAACAATGTGAAGTGGAGTTACAGTTGGGAAAATACAAAGACAAAATTTTGTGTGATGTGATGCCTGTTGAAAATGGCAACAAGAAATGCTAAAAATAACATTGTTATAAATAGCATTTCAGGATATACTCCAACTCTGTTGGAAATAACAAAAAATAGAAATGATAAAAAGAACATTGTTATAAATAGCATTTCGGGATAGATTCCAATTTTAATTAGTCCCTAAATTAAAATTCGAATTTAGTGTCACTAGCTATTTTAAAAATAATTAATTAATTCATCTTGAGTTAATTAGTGGAGAAAATAAAACATGAAGTCTTTGTGAAGACATGCAACAGTTATCCCTTTGATTGAGGAAGTTATCCCTTAATTAAGGAGATAAGGATGCGTTGTATTTGAGTTGTAATTAGTTAGCTCAGTTAATTGAGTTAAGTCCAGTTAAATTAGTTCCAAATAGTTGGAGGAAACTAATTGTGAGTTCAGTCATTAATGCATGCATGCATGCAACTAGTGTTCTCTAGATAACTGAATATTCTCTCATAAATAACTCATGCATGTCAGTTCAGAGAAAGACCTAGTTGAGATTAAAAGAAGGGACAATCTACTATCAGTTGGAGGAATTTTCCTATATAGGAAACTCATCCATGTAGAAGGAATTATCTCCTTCAGGATTGCGCAGTTACTTCTGAGTTTGGTGAATTGTGTGAGAGGTGAATTCACACAGGTGGCAGTATTGGACCCAGGAGAAACTGTGCAAGGAAATAGGAGGCTTGGAAGGTAGAGGAGAAGGTTTGTGAGAAGCCTTTGACTATCTATGAGCATCAGAGGGATTGTACTGAGAGCTGGATAGCTTGTGAGCTAAAGCTTTGTGTAATCCGAACATATTTCCACTTGTATGATAATACAGAGATCGGGGTTTTTAGTTGAGGCTTTCCCTAGAGTATTTTTCTATGTTTCATGTGTATGATTTCTTCTTCTTTGTTATATGTATTCTGATTGATCTAGCTCAAATTGATCAAGCTTCCGCAAGTTTGTTGTAAAAGTAGATCTTGTATTTTGCTTTAGTTTATTGCATTATCAGGTGATCTACAGTGGGAAAAATTCTACATGGTATCAGAGCAAAGGTGATCAAAGCGAAGAACAATACACAAAGAAGGGAGAAGTCCGAAGGTTGAAGTTCTTGGTTATAGAATTTGAATTCTTATCACATCTCAAATTGCACCAATGGCGTTCAATGGTTTAAGACTCGAGTATGCTCTTGATGGTAGCTCGAATTATATAGCCTGGAAGGATCGCATGGAAGCAGTATTAGAGGATAATGGTTTGAATGACTTCATTGATCAAGAAGTCCCCAAGCCAGCAGCTTCTAATGCCTAAGAATTGGTGGAATGGAAGAAATGTGTGGCTATAGCGAGGAGAATCCTTCTGGAGGGAGTTCGAGACCACATAGTCTCGAGTCTCCATGGGAAGGAGACACCATTTTCAATGTGGAAAACATTGAAAGATATATATTAGAACAACAATGATTAGAGGAAGCTGGCGTTGAAAGACAAGCTTCAGAAAATCAAGTGTGAAAAGAGCGACACGATCTCTACATATCTGAATAAACTCACCACCTGTAGGGATGAGCTTGGAAGTGTAGGGATCACGACAACCGATGATGACATGGTGAGTCTTGCTCTCTGGCATTTCTAAGAGCTGGCATAGCTACCAAGACTCGGTAAATGGAAGAGAGACACTGCCAGATTGGGAATGACTGTGGTTGGATTTGATGCAAGAGGAGATAAGAAGAAGCACCACAGATGGTTCTTCATCCAAGGAGGATGAAGAAAATTGCGCCTTAGCGAGTAAGGCAAAGAAAGGGAAGGAGAAGGATTCTCATCCCAAATTGAGTTCTTCCTATGGTGGGAAGAAGTTTGACAAATCGAAAGTGCGATGCTTTCATTGTCATGAGGTGGGACATTATGCAACAAATTGTCCATTGAAGAAATCCAAGATGGGATCCAAGGAAGGATCTGAAGGTGAGGCATTGGCCTCTCAGTTTGAATTGGATTTTACCCTCATCGCATGCATGGTTTCATCGATGATGGGTTGTGGTTAGTTTCTTGACAGTGAAGCCTCATTCCACATGACCGACGATAAGATTTTGTGCAGTACCTTGGAGGAGAAAGACCTTCAGATAATCTTAACAATGGGTAATGATGAAAAGTATAGTGTTTTAGGTGTGGGCACAATTCTTTTCAGAGGGAGCATGGAGCTTGCATTACCTTGACATATGTGTAGTATGTACCAGGACTGAAGAAGAACTTGGTATCAATCGCGATGCTGGAAGACAAAGGCTATGATGTAGTCTTCAGTAAGGGAAAGGTTTTCCTTAGACACATCACCATGACACAGGTGAAGCAGATTGGTTCACGGGTCAAGAACCTGTATGCTTTTGAGGTTCAAGATACATGCAAAGCCTTGAGGAGGAAGGCAACTATTAGAGACTTGGTGGTTGAGAGGGAGAGTACATTACCTCTCAACACGCAGCACTAGATGAAGTCTCAGACAATTGTGGAGGAGCCACAATTGGTGAAGCAACTTCAGGAGGTTATGGAGCAGCCACAATTGGAGAAGCCAAGAGGAGACTGAGTGGAGGCATCCACTCATGCAGAGACCTCCAGTAGGGGGAAATTTCGAGCCAAGTGGGCAGAGGGATCACATGAATCCATACATCCAGGTGGGAAGTGGGGCGATATGGAGTGATAGTCCCAAGAAGGCTGAAATAGGGGTAGGATCCTTGAGGTACCCAACCTCTTTGATTAGACCTTGCTGCGGGAGCCCTGACGAGGAGTAGTAGGACTACCTAAGTGGGTAGAGATGGATGCGGATGGAGCAATAGAGAGGGCTACAGTGCAGGAGTCCCAAGATAGCGCAGAGCTAGCAGGCTGCATCAATGCGAGAGGCACAATAGTGTTGCATCAGTGCAAGATGGCACATAGAGGTGTGCAACAGTGTGAGATGCAGGGAGTTGTTGCAGCAGTTCAGAGGTCAGAGAGGGAGCACTTGTTAGTGGCAGAGGGTGCTTCAAAATCAGAGGATTTTTCTAGCCCAATAGGGAGGTCAGTTGGGAGATCAGTTACTTACTTCTCAGTAACTGAGTTGCAGTGCAGCAGTGGGTAGCACGATGCAACATGATGAGGAGGTGCAATGTGGATGCAGTGCTGGGAGATAGGACCAACAACAACATGGATGCAGTGGGAGAAATCAGTGTGATTGATGCAGTCAGATACTGAAGAGCACAAAGGTGTAGATTTTTCCAGTCGACAGAGGCAATAACAGTCAGAGACTTTGATGACAGAGGCATCATTTTGATTCAGGTTGGATATTTTTTGTGTTTCTAGAGTTGCTAGAGCAAAAACACTTGAGAGAAGTGTTGCATGCAAAACATTCCAAAGGTTCAGGATCAGGTTCGAGTTGAATGCCTTTCTTGTTGAGAGGGAGTGTTGAAAATGGCAACAAGAAATGCTAAAAATAGCATTGCTATAAATAGCATGGCTATAAATAGCATTTCAGGATATACTCCAACTCCGTTGGAAGTAGAAAAAAATAGAAATGCTAAAAATAACATTGTTATAAATAACATTTCGGGATAGAGTCCAATTTTAATTAGTCCCTGAATTAAAATTTGAATTTAGTCTCACTAGCTATTTGAAAAATAATTAATTAATTCATTTGAGTTAATTAGTTGGAGAAAATCAAACATGAAGTCTTTGTGAATACATGCAATAGTTATCGCTTTGATTGAGGAAGTTATCCCTTAATTAAGGAGATAAGGATGAGTTGTAATTAGTTAGCTCAGTTAAATGAGTTAAGTCCAGTTAAATTAGTTCCAAACAGTTGGAGGAACTAATTGTGAGTTCAGTTAGTTAATGCATGCATGCATGCAACTAGTGTTCTCCAGATAATTGAATATTGCCTCATAAATAATTCATGCATGTCAGTTCAGAGAAAGACCCAGTTGAGATTAAAGGAAGGGACATTCTACTATCAGTTGGAGGAATTTTCCTATATAGGAAACTCATCCATGCTGAAGGAATTATCTCCTTCAGGATTGCGCAATTACTTCTGAGTTTGGTGAGTTGTGTGAGAGGTGAATTCACACAGGTGGCAGCATTGGACCCAGGAGAAACTGCGCAAGGAAATAGGAGGCTTGGAAGGTAGAGGAGAAGGTTTGTGAGAAGCCTTTGACTATCTATGAGCATCAGAGGGATTGTACTGAGTGTTGGATAGCTTGTGAGCTAAAGCTTTGTGTAATCCGAACATATTTCCACTTGTATGATAATACAGAGATCGAGGTTTTTAGTTGAGGCTTTCCCCAGAGTATTCTTCTATGTTTCATGTGTATGATTTCTTCTTCTCTGTTATATGTATTCTGATTGATATAGCTCAAATTGATTAAGCTTCCGCAAGTTTGTTGTAAAAGTAGATCTTGTATTTTGCTTTAGTATATTGCATTATTAGGTGATCTACAGTGGGAAAAATTCTACATATGGATGTGTGTCACATATTGCTGGGAAGATCTTGGCAGTATGACAGAGGAGCTATGCATGATGGGAAAAATAACACATATAAATTTGGTAAAGATGGTATTAATCATAAATTGTTGCCTATGGAAGAGGAGGATGCATCAAGAAAGTTTGATCCAAAGACCTTGTTGTTAAGTGGAAAAGAATACCTGCAACAGATTGAAGAGGATAAGGTAAATTTTGCATTGATTTGCAAACCCAAGGTAATAATTACTTCCACTAAGATTTCTACATTTCCAAATGAAATTCAAGAGATGCTGGACAATTATTGTGATATCATTGTAGATGATTTTCCTAATGAGTTACCACCCATTAGAAAAATCAGTCATCATATAGATTTGATCCCAGGGGAAAACCTACCAAATAAAGCAGCTTACAGGATGACTCCCACAGAAAATGATCATCAGAAAATGAAGAAATTAGAAACTAGGTATAGGAACTGTTAGATAAAGGACTGATTAGAGAGAGTTTGAGTCCTTGTGCAGTGCCAACAACGTTGAGTCCAAAGGAAGATGGAGGTTGGAGAATGTGCACTGATTCAAGAGAAATCAACAATATAAAAATCAGGTACATATTTCCTTTACCTAGAATTGAAGATTTGATGGATTGTTTGAGTGGAGCGAGATATTTTACAAAGCTGGATTTAAAAAGTGGGTATCATCAAGTAAGAATTAGAGAAGGAGATGAGTGGAAAACTGATTTTAAAACAAATGAAGGATTGTATGAATGGATGTTAATGCCTTTTGGGTTATCAAATGCTCCTAGTATATTTATGAGGTTAATGAATGAAGTGCTGAAAGAATTTATTGGTAAATTTGTAATAGTATATCTGGATGATATATTAGTTTACAACAGATCTAAAGAGGAACATGTGAGACATCTGAATTATGTCTTACGGAGGCTACAACAAAAAAAGTTACTGTTAAATCTAAAGAAATGTTCATTCATGAAGGAAGAGTTGGTATATTTGGGTTTTGTTGTTTCCGCTGAGGGATTGAAGATGGATCCAGAGAAGATCAAGGCAATCATAGAGTGGCCTGCACCAAAAAGTGTTTTTGAGGTAAGAAGTTTTCATGGTAGTTTTTGATAGGAAATTCATAAATAATTTTAGTAAGATCAATGCCTTTATTATTGACACTATAAAGAAGGATAAACAACCATTTAAATAGGCTTTTGAAGTAGAAAGGAACTTCCAGCAGTTGAAAAGAAATATCACTGAGAAACCTATTTTGATTTTTCCTGATTTTAATAAACCTTTCCAAGTGAAGTGTGATGCCAGTGGAGAAGCTATTGGATCTGTTTTAAGTCAAGAGGATAGACCTATAGCTTATTTCAATGAAAAACTGAATGAATCAAAGAAGAAATATTCTTCTTATGACAAGGAGTGTTATGCAGTTGTGCAGTCATTGAAGAAGTGGAGACATTACTTGATGTCTAAAGAGTTTATACTTTATTCAGACAACCATGCATTGCAGTACATTATGCAACAACCAAAGCTTAGTCAGAAACATGCAAAATGGGTAGAATAACTTCAAAGATTTAATTTTGTATTGAAGCATATAAATGGCCAATCAAACAAGGTAGCAGATGCCTTAAGCAGAAAAAGCATTTTAGTTCAGGAAAGTCAAATTTAAGTGTTGGGTTTTGATTTTCCTAACGAATTATATGAAAAAGATTTAGACTTTAAAGAGGCATTTGAAGCTTGTAAAAATCCTGTTTTGTTAGACATAAGTAAGTGGCTGGTTTTTTCTTGCAAGAAGGGTTGTTGTTTAAAAGAAATCAGTTGTGCATACCAAATTGTTCTATGAGAGAGAATTTTATGAAGGAGAAACATAGTGGTGGACTTGGAGGACATTTTGGTGCAGACAAGACTTATGAGCAGTTGAATATGTTTTATTTCTGGCCCAAGATGAGATCTGAAGTGGAGAAGTATGTGAAGAATTGTAAATTTTGTCAATATGCAAAGGGAAGGAGCTAAAACATAGGTTTGTATGTACCATTACCTATTCCAAATAGACCTTGGGATATGGTAAGTATGGACTTTGTTTTGGGTTTACCAAAAAAACAAAGGGGAAATGATTCAATTTATGTTGTAGTTGATAGATTTTCTAAAATGGTACATTTTATTCCATGTTATAAAAACAGTGATGCTACTGACATTGCTAATCTGTTTTTCAAAGAGATTGTAAGGTTGCATGGGTTACCTAAGAGTATTGTTTTAGATAGGGACACTAAATTTGTTGGTCATTTTTGGAGGACCTTGTGGAAGAAACTTGGTACTAAACTGAGTTTCACTTCAACTTATCATCCTCAGACTGATGGACATATTAAAGTTGTAAACAGAAGATTGGGTAATATTCTGAGGAGTCTTACAGGTGAACATCCAAAATAGTGGGATCAAGTTTTGGCACAAGTTGAATATGCTTATAATGATTCTCCTAATAGGAGTATAGGGCAGAGTACATTCCACATAGTTTATGGAATGCACCCAAGAGGAGTGTTTGAATTAAGAGACTTGGGTAAAGCTGAAACGAGAAGTGCTAAAGGAGGAGATTTTGCTTCAGAGGTTCAAGCAATACATGAACAGGTAAAACAACACTTATTGAACAACAACATAAAATACAAGAGCAGAGAAGATTTGAAGAAGAGGGACGTTAATTTTGAGGCTGGAGATTTGGTTTTGGCACACCCGAGGAAAGAAAGATTTACAAAAAGGGAGTATAACAAGTTAAAACTTAAGAAAATTGGACCATGCAAAGTCTTGAGGAAATTTTATGTAAATGCATATGAAATTGAATTACCCCCTGATATTGGAATATCTCCAATTTTCAATGTTGCTGGCTTGTACAGGTATGAAAGTGGAAGTGCAGAAGATACAACAGAAGACAAGAAAGAATAAGAAATTGACTGGATAAAACAGTTACCTATAGCAAAGGCATTGCAACCAGATAAGGTATTGGATAAGAGAGTGTTTAAAAGGACAAGGGGACAAGAGTATTTTCAGTATTGGTTAAATGGAAGGATCAACCAATTGCTAATGCTACCTGGGTGACAGAACACATGCTACAAAAGTTGGGCAGTTCTGTAGAAGAGCTCATGGACATGAGCCCATGAAGAATTTTGTCCTCAGGAGTGTGATGCAGGAGCATGAGGATTGAAGACAAAAGACTTTGATTTTATTCCAAAAATACAAAAAAAATTTACAAGCAAAAGAGTGGGATCCTTTTGCTTTCACTTTACAATCTTTCTAGATAGGATTTAGGCTAGAATTTAGGGGTTTGAATTACCTTGTAATAAATTTAAGTAGTTAGATTTAGTTGAGATTCTCGAACAAAATATCATGCAGATTAGATAGGATTAGACAGTTACGATCCTTTGATTTAGGAACTGGTTGTTGTATGTAAAAGTATTTATGTAGGCTTTGAAGTAATGAAAAAGGATTTGGCTGTGGAAGATTAAACTGTAAAATTCGTAATCTCTTTGTGTTTCGGGGTGTATTTTTTGCACAAGTGGTCAATCCTGGAGGTTTGAATTTCCTTCGAAATTTCTTTGAATGTCATTGTTTTCTAGTTTGGCCTGTAGAATTAGAGTTTTGTATGATCTTGTGTTATTGCGTTTAAATCCTCATTCACTGTGTATTAAGATAAATTGAATGTATTTCAAACCCACAAAGCTTTAGTTAGCAAAATTCCGAGTTCAATAGAAAAGGGCTAAACCTGGCAAAAGTGCTAAAATCCTAGCGGAATGAGAAAAGTCTGATAAATCTGCGAGAAAACCCGAATAAGCCTAGGATTGTCTGATCGACAAAACCGTTAGATCTACGGTCATCGGTGCAAATAAGCATGGAGGATTAACCGAAAAACGGACACGATATTTTATTAAAATGGGTTAATAGTGCAATTGATCTGAGCCATCCGATTAAAGGATCAAGATCTGATGGATATCACGCGGAAAAGTTAATAGAGTTTAATATAATTTTCAGACCCGATGAATTATCAACTATGGTTTAATTCTGTTGAAGTCTGGTTGATCGTAACTCTTTGTTGTGGAGGGTGTGATCCAATGGTGATCGCGTGGTAAAGGTGCGCGTAGGTTATTTCAAAGTTCGGACTCGAGAAGTTTATAAACTGCATTTTTATTTCTTTCGATTCCGCGTTGTTTTGGTTTTTGGCCATATTTCAGTTAATTTAACAGTTCAATTGTTTTTAGCAGAATAGATATATTTAGTGGCAGATGACTGAAACTCCAGGGGAGATTCGAGAAGAAATTCCACCTGAATTAGAAACAATAGTCACTCGTTTTGAATGGTTATCCCTTACACCTGTAACAACCCCACCATTTTTAGCCTAGCCTTTCCTTTGTTTGGATGCCATGGTGTGTTGGGATGTTTATTTCGGTTTTGAGCTTTCGTTTGCCGAATGGATTTTAGAATCTGGTGTGGAGGTGGTCTCAAGGTTTATTCCCAAAGGCATAGGAATCCCTTGACCAGATTTGTTAGGATACACGGTAAAGACTAAGGGAGGAGTCTCGGTTTAGGGCCTAGTGATCTAGGTTTGGATTGCGGTAAAGCGTAAGAGACTGGTCTTGGTTTAGGGCCTAGTGATTCGAGATTGGATTGTGATAAATCCTGAGAGACAAGGAGACAAAAATTTCGTCAAGGATAATGATGAGTTCTGGGTGGCATTCCAAGTTTGGTTCAGTTGTGATCGGAGCATCGATTTTGGTGTGATCACCATTTCATGAGAGTTGAGGTGGTTTAACCTCTTGATTCCCCTGGTTGTTTTTGGATTGGTTTTTCCATGAGATCCCACATTCATGCTTGGAATATGGCACGAGAGTGACTGGTTGAAAGAAAGATTTGGTTCAGCCATGTCTACAGTCAGGTGGTACGTGGAAGTCCTGAACTTGGTTAGATTTTCTTATGATTAATGAAATCTAAGTTCTCTTACTTTTTCACTTGTTTATATATGGATTTGATGGCTGTCATATCTATGATATTTACATGGTTTTATGCTGGTTATAAGCATAGTTAATTGAATGGTTCATGTCATGGTTATTTCATGTATTTACTTGTGAATGTTAAGGTCATGGATGTAAGACCTGATTAATGTTATAACAGTTCAATGGAGGAGGTGGTGATCCTTCTTGTTATGTTTCAAAAGTGATTTCAGTCATTCATGCTATGTCTTGTATCCTAGGCCTATAGGTTGCATTGATGCCAAGTGTTTGATAGAATGTCAATCCTGGTCGGGTATGCTCAGGCCTAGTCCTAAGGTTGATTTTGATTTGTTAGTCTTGTCACCATGTCTTCGATGGATTCTATAAGTTTTAACAAGTTTTGGGCAATGGCTAGAATTCTGGACTAAAAAAGTGCCTTGAATTTCATGGACACTGGAACATATATGTTGGGAAAAGTCCCTGGATGCTGGCACACAAGCCTATGAAAGCGAATGGGGGTTAAGTTGTCAAAAATCTCAGTGGGACTCAGGGGCAAGCTGCCTGAAGTGTTGGCATGGTTCCCAGGGGTTGTGAAGCTAATGTTGAATGTTTGTATGGTGTGTTTCCATTAGTTCCACTTCCTTAACGTGACTTAGGAGGTCAAATCATATCATAGTGGTCTCTTGTCACATGTTTACCCCAACTGGCTGGTTGCTTGGGTAGATGTAGGAGGATAGTGTTGTAGAGTGGTATCAAAGCGTGGTTGCAGTCTTCTTGGGATGTATGTCGGTCATGCATTCATGTCAATTGCATGTGTATCTATTGTGTTGTAATCCATGTGCTTGCTGCATTTTCATGGTGTCAGTCATGGTTGTAGTGATGTCACCATGTGAAGGTTGAAGGTGTTTTCACGGAGTATGTATTCATGTGTGTATGGTTGATTATGCATTTTTATGGATGTTGATGTTCACATGTGATGAAATTCACATGATGTGGTTGTTGTTGTCATGCATGAGGTAATGGTTTGTGTAGTTTGATATGGTCATTCATTGATGATTGGACTCTAGCTATAATGAGGTGTATATGGTTTTGTACTCATATGTTATATGTCTATATGTAGTTGTTATGCATGTATGGTCTTGGTTATAGTTATGCATGAATAGTAGGTCAACATGCCTTGTGGGTTCATTGTATGCAATTAGGTCATCATGATGCTATTGGTACATTATGATGCTAATGTGTTGGCTGAGGTAGAGCAGGAGATGTAGATCATCAAAATGAAGTTGCATCATTGGACCTCAAGGCAAGAGCATGTCATCATACAAGGTTGGATGTTGAGCATGCAAGTATGTAGGTTAATGGATTGTTATATGCAGTAGTTTTATATGCATTAGGTTTATGTACATGTCTTTGATGCTATGGTTACATACATGATAGATGATAGTTGATTAGTATAGTCATATGCAAATGTGTTGGATAGTACATGATGATAGTAACCTGTGGTTGTATGAATTTTTTAGGTTAGATAACTTGATGATTATGTTGTTGATGTGTATGTTATTATATGTTAGTTAACTCGATGATTAGGGTTATATCATTAATATGTTGATGTTATATGTATCATACTAATTTGGATTGGACTATGCATATGGTTGGGGTTATGGCATTCAGATATGAGTTATCATGTTGTGATATTATGTCATACTAATCTAGGCTAATCGTGCTTAAGCGATTGTTTTGCATGAACAAAAAAAAAGTTTATGAGTTTATGATATGAACATGTTAGCTAGTGACTATTATGGATATCGTGATCTTCTTTATGTTGAGTTGATATGCTGTGAAGTTATATCATGCTAACCTAGCTTGATTGTGCAGACAATATAGCCTCCCTTGAGATATATTAAGGTATGATTTTGCTTATGTTGTATACTTTGTGCTTCATTGTTGATTATGTCATCTATTTGGTGTTTGAATGTTTGGTGTCTATTATGTCGCCTAGTTGATTTATCTAACATGGTGCGTTTATAGCTTCCTTTAATGTTTGATTAATTTCATGATATGAGTATGTGTCTGTAATATTTCCTGAATGAATGATCTTGTTTTAAGATGATTGTACTAATAAATATGTGTTGAGATAGTTGATATGTACTTGAGTGTAGTAGGTGACAATTGTAGCATTATGTCTAATGAATATGAGTTGATTGTGGATTATGACATGATTGTTAGTCTTGGTAAAGGTTGATTTCAAATTGTTAGATATGATTGTCAAGAAATTTGCGATATGTGTTTGACATGTATGAAGATTTGCACGAAACATGCTTGGTATTAGCTTGAAAAGGTAACAATTAATGTGTTTATATAACTAACCATTGGTGATGTGACATTACATAGTAAGACTCTATTGTAGCAAGGTAAATGGTAAAAGAAAAGGGATTGAGAAAGAATTCATTTGGATATGTTTGGAAACCCTAATTTCAAACAAATGAGTGCTTTGCATACAAGAAGTCTTCTTGACCGTAATTTGTTTGAAATTATGTGGATATGTGCTAGATTCATGAACATGTACTTGAAATGTATATTCTCTAGTCTCTAGTTACAGGTGGATCTGTCAAGGGAATTGGAGTCCCTTGAGATATGGCGTGGATGTGTTATGTTACAAGGCAGTGCGCTTGGCACATCAAGATAAGGTAACTCGTGTATTGTTATGTTTATTTATGCACTAACAATTATGTGCTGATGGAAGTATGATGCAAGGGATTGCATGGCAAAGAGACTGCATGAAATTATGAAGAAGGTTCAAGTTGAGCTTTCCTTTGGAAGCACTGGGAACCATGGGGCTTGAGTCATGGTGTTTCTTTCCATTCTTATGCTTTTGGTATTTTGTGATTTTCTTGCGCTTGATTCGAAGTTTTGTTATGTCTAGTGCATGATAATGCCACTTTTTTTGTGGTGTCATATTGTTATTGGTTTTCATGGTTTTCTTCTTGTTTGTTACTTGTGCTTGCCTTTTAAGTTCTAAGAGTCTTGGGAATTGGTTGGTGAAGGAGGAAAAGTGATGGAGCTTGGCAGGTAAAATTTTAAGGATGGAAAAATTCTTGAATTTTTAAAACATTGGAAAATCTCACTACTCTCTAATATGCAAACTATAAAATTTTTATTGATGTATTTTAAAATTATTCAATTTATAATTATTTTATATATACTCTCTATAGAATTTTGGTGATTTTTAAGGTAAAATAATTTTCTATTGTAAAATTTGGGCGAATTGTAAGCATGTGGTACTATGTACATGCATTGTGTAGTTGTGGTATTGTGACATGTGTATTCATTGTGTTGTACTCTATGGATATATATGTATTGTGTTGTGTTGTATATTGGGTGTAGGTGTATGTGTTGTGTGTCAGGTGTAGGTGCATGTATTGCATAGTGTGTATGTCATGTGTGGTTGTATGTGTGTGATGCACACTATTTGTATGTGCACATGGTTGAGGAGAAGGCATTGGATGTTTGTCGGGTGTGGTAAATGATCCAGTGTGAGGATGGAATAAAGACAAATATAGAAGCTCAGGATTGATAAAAAGATAAGTATCAACATTTTATTTCAATTTTATTATGTAGGTGATTTATGATTCTAGTACATGATGATTACATGTGATCTATGTTTATGGTTTATGATGGTTACATGTGATTTATGATTTTGATGGTTGTGTTTTGAGCTAACCTCGAGATTTGTGGAAATAAATGAACGGTTAAAATTCCATACCGCACGCTCAACTCATCCAACACTTAACATCCCAAAAGCACGTGAGATTAGATGTTTTCCCCACCCACCATTTTCTACGTCGCATCCCCACGTTATATCGTGTCCTCTAAAATAATACCACCTTCCACTTTAAAGTGGTATGATAAAACATTAAATATTTTAGTTTTGAATCTTATAAATGTTATGGGAATATAGGGTGGATTAATTTCAAGTGAAATACAGAGATATGAGAATGCAGTAATATTTTAGAGCTACGCGTGAAACCATACTTGAGGCAAAATTATATAGCTACAAGAAATATGAGACTAAGGTTGTGGAATGAGATTCAAAGGTAAAATGGTTTTACAGTGACACAAAATAAAATTCACGGATGCCATGAATTTATTAGAGAAAATAAAAGGGTAAATTTCACATGAAATTAATGTACAGGAGAGCAAAGATAACATTCATGTAAATGTATTTCACGAACCCCCCCTAAATTTACATGTATAATAAATGGGCGAATCTCCATGGTATATAGGAAAAATGGAAGGCGATTTTATCTATAATATGATATGTATATATAATTTTTTGGCGAATCTCTCACCAGGGATGGCGAATATTTTACTCAATTATAAAATCTTGTGTTTATTGAATACACAAATGAAATCATTGCATTTCTTTAAAATATATTTTGAAATCAAAATTACCGAAATTACATATCGATAATCTAGTGGGTCTAAGATAAAATTCAATCTTGTGTTTATTGAATACACAAATGAAATCATTGTATTTCTTTAAAATATATTTTGAAATCAAAATTACCAAAATTACATATCGATAATCTAGTGGGTCTAAGATAAAATTCACCCATGCCATTCACAGAAAGCATGAGAAAAAACATATCGATAATCTAGTGGGTCTAAGATAAAATTCACCCATGCCATTCACAGAAAGCATGAGAAAAAACCTAATACTATATATAAAACCAAGAAAAATTCAAATTCATCACTTCTATGTTCCTGTTTGCAATTAGAAAAATTACCCAAATTACAATCTGT
>APFE030243404.1:73253-112785 GCA_000404065.3 Pinus taeda
ATTTAGTAAACATGAAGGCATGTACACACCTTGCCTTGTCTTGGAAATATGGGATCTTTGTATCAGCAAAGCAGAGCATATTTGGCATTTGAATTTGCCCATCATGAAATATGAGACCTATTGGTATAGGTATCCAACAGAACAGACATGGGATCGAATGGGGAGACCTATGCTGTAGTGGTCTCCAATTCAGCTGAGAATGGTGAACCAGCAGAAAATAATACCCATGGGGCGATTGCAGTGAATAACTGTGGATATTAAGGGAGCAAGCACACTAGAAAAATTTGAAGTGATAGACATTGTTGATGACAACAATCCCTACCCTACTCTCTTAGGAATTGATTGGGCCACTGACATGAACGAGATGATTAATTTGAAGAAGCACAAGATTATTTTTGAAAAGAAGTCGCTACGCGTAATTGTACCCCTGGACACTATTGAAGGATCACGTTATACGGAGCTAGTGCACAACTATGAAAGTGATGATGATTTGGACTGCATCTACAAGATAACAGCGTGAGAGAAAGACTAGGTAAATCCCACTATCGATGGGCGGATTTCATGGGAGCACGAGAGCTCGTGTACTTTGCATTCTAATGAGGAGACAAAGTGATGGAAGAATCGGTTACACGAAGTAACTACGTTGAATTGTAATATGATGACAAGGTCACTGCATTGCATATCGACAGAGGTAAGATATTTGCCTACTTATGATGGTTTAAGTGAGGTAGATGCCTTCTTGGATAAATTTGAAAGAGAGGTGCCAGAAAAGCAATGCTTCAAGGCCTTGGACTGGGTATTGCGCGCCACACCTGCGAGATGGTGGGGTACGCACAAAGGAAGCTTTGACAACTGGCGCGAATCTAGGAGAATGATGCACACACTATTTGGGAAGCCTAGGGTGTGACTGACAGACAAGTACAATGGATGGGATAATCCACGCCTGCATCTAGCTAGGTGGGTGCAGGCATATGGAAGATAACCTATGCAGATGCACATGGACTCCGCGCTGAAACGTATGGTCAATAAGCATGTGTTGGGGGGACAAATGTGCAAATGGCTCTTAATGTTGAGGAGATATTATGTAGGAAGAACAATCACACATAAGTTTCTCCATGCAGAAGTGTTCAATAAGGTATGCAACGCACTGAACAGGGTATGTGATGCGCAGCGAAGTGATTGGGACCGGCGCGTACCCGCCGTCATATAGGCTTATAGGATGACATGCAAGAAACTGATGGGATAGACATGTTTTAGGCTTGTCTATGGAGTAGAAGCCGTAATGCCTACGGAATACATCGTGCCTAGTTTGTGCATAGCAGTGCTCACAGGTATGATGGACCATGGAGCCTTGGAAGAGAGACTCCCACAGTTGGAGGAGCTCGAAGAAGAACAATTTTTGTCTGGATTTCACCAGTAGGTACAAAAGCAGCGTGGAAAGGCATGGCACAATCAACATATTAATTTGCACACCTCTAAGGTGAATTATTTGGTGTTGTTATATGATAGTAAATTTGATAAATTCCCTGGGAAACTCAGAATGCATTGGTTGGGACTGTATGTTATTAAGGAGATCACAGATGGTGGTGCAGTGCAATTGGTAAAGTTAAATGGAGAACCTTTCTGAGGAAAATTAAATGGTATTCATTTAAAGCCATACACAGGTGGCCCGGCCATATGACTTGCTGACGGAAGCACAGTCTTAGCGCTCCAGGTAGCAGAAAGGAGGCACGGGACTATAAACTACTCTGCCGGGGAGCTGCGTGATGTCAAAACTGTGCGCACTAGTGAAGTGTCACAGGGTCTGCGACAGCGAGAGGGTAGTTGCGCTGACATGCGGATAGGCTAGAAAGTGACTATTATAGTCACTATTCATGATGTGATGCTCGGTTTGAGACCAAATGGAGCGAGCGACAGGCATTTAAAGCGAACTTTATGGGCTAGATTCTTGAAAATATACTGCCAATTAAGCATTAATGGACCGAATGTGGGGGGAATGATTGAATTCAAATTCAAAAGGCGTTATAAATTACAAAGGGTTTTCCAGCAAACAACACTTGGCAATTTTAGAACTGATTTGTTGTGCGCCCAGACATTCATGAACCCAGACCTGTTCGATCTTCTGAAGGCAAATTCGTTTCTTGAGCAATTACCCGAGTCGTTGAGAGAATTATGGAATTTCACTATGGCATCACCTGAGGAAGCCATGGATATCGAAGTAATGACCGCTGAGGAAGCCGCGCAGGCCATGATAGAAGTAGAAGCCCCAGAAAGTGCTCGGATAGTCACAGAAATCCCTAAATCGTCGTGCATGTCGAGACCTAAGAAAGACAAGCAGGCTATGGTACCAGTGCGCGTATCCCCTAGAAATCTGTTAAGGACTAAGCTTACCATAGAAGAAAAGGGGAAGGCTATCAATTTGGAGGCCCATGAGGAGGAAGAATTTGAAGAAATCCTATTAGAGGACGAGGATGGAGAAATGAAGGTTGACACCCAGGGTGCGGACCCTCTTACCAGGTTTCCCACATATGTTCCTCCACTGAAGAGTAAAGTAAAGGTGCCCAAAGATATAGATGAGAGCAAGAGCTCTCTGCAGACTCTGTTGCTCCCTAACGACATTATTTTTGAAGGAGCGCACTTGGGGTGAGTGCTTGTACTAAAATTTGAAGACTGGGATCTCGCAAACCACGAGAAGTTCCCACATTTGGCAACCATGTAGCTAATGCGCCAGAATAAATATGCATCTATTAGAATCATAGAGTTGTACCGTGACAATGGTTGAGAGGTGTGGAGAAGGCAGGATTGTTAAACCTGCTCTGGGTGCCACATTACCATCGCACCCCAATGACCAGTTTTGTCATCAGGTAGTTGCTCTTCTTGGTGCATGATGGGTTCTTGTGGATGGAGGAGCCCATCCCCATCACAAACCATTTGATTCATAGAATTACTTGGCTCCCTTGCAAGGGGGAGGACCTAGCGAACATCTTGGAGGGAAAGAGTGATGACTTGGCCATTGCTAAGGCCATGAAGAGGAAGTTTAAGCTGGATAAGAAGAAGAGAGGGTACGCGATTTCCAGCATCAACAACCCTACAGTGAAATTCGCGACGCAGATATTGGCAGGAAAGGTTATGCGGAAGTGTCGTGTGGATGAGGTGCCTACGTCGATGGTTGCAGTAGTAGCTCAATGAGCAAAAGGGGTCCAGTTCAACTGGGAAAAATACCTATGAGGAGAGTTCCTTGAGAACTTTCGCGAGGCATAGGAGTAGGGAAAAACTTTTCACTATGCGTGGCTTATGTTGTCCATAGTACTGGTGGCATGGGAATTGCCCAAAGACAGCCAGTCCCTGACGACCGCGCAGGACCTTCCGGAGGTAGCAAAGTATGCTTCATTGTGGCTAACTAGGGATGCGCAAAGGATAAGGGACAACAAAATGTTTTGGGTGTTCATGGAGATGAACATCGGAATGGGGATTAATCGTAAGCCATGGTTATCACCCACAGTCTACAACAGTCTGCAGAGCTTCATGGAGTTCAAGGCAGATTTCCACCACATTTACATCAAGGAGCAGAAGGACCCCATGAAGACATGGCGTGAGCTACCTTATCTAGCGACGAACGATGTCATCTTCATGGTCCTTGAGTCGTGGCCACTGGAGTGGCACACTCTAGCCATATCCACAATGGAAGCAAAGAATTCTGCCACACAACGAAAAAAGGAAGAGGCGAAACTACGGATGGTGCAGTTAGTAGAAAAGCGCAGGAACAAAGCGACATCAGCTAAGGCCCAGGCGGGGCGTGATGCTACAAAGTTGGTGGAATAGTAGTAGAAGGCAGCAGAGGAAGAGCACAAAGGACAAAATTCACCTTTGCCTAAGCCAGAGATAGATATAGAGCAAGGTGGCACGAACCTGTAGACAATGTCCACCCAACTGAAATGTTTACGCCCAAGAGAGCAAGAAGGGCCACGAAAGAAGTCGAAGGCTTCAAAGACTTCGTTCGACCCGATCATCCTCACCGAGGGGGATCTACACGACATTGGGGAGATGGTGAGGGACTTCACCGTGGAGGCCCTCCAACAGTTCTAGGAGGAACACCAGAGGTGTTGGGGGCCCTCAGCGCACAGATACAGGAGTTGTAGGTGCGCACTGCACAGGTTGGCACTGTGGCAACCAGCCTCGCAGTGGGCACGTCTACAGTTAAGGAAATGTTGCGTACCCAAATTACTAACACAATAGTGCTGCCAGATGGAGCACTAGTTACTAAAAATGAGGCCGACAGGCCTATGGTCAGTGGGTTGAAGAGAATCGGGTTAAATGTGGCTGCACTCCCTCGAGAGATGCTATATGTTTTGAAGGATGGAATCACTGCAGAACTATGAGCCAGGGAGGGTCGCACACTCCAGGTAATTAGCGAGCAACACATCAACATTCAACAGTTGAGCCTATAGCGTGAAAACGTAGTGGCGTAGAACAAAAAGCTTGTGCAGGTGGTGGAGGAAGCCTACTAGATGGTCCCGGAGTTGGCCATCCAAGCAGAAGAACTAGTGGAGGCGCGCGTCCAGAAATTAGCAGCAGGGGTGCACAAGGTAAAGGAAGAAATGGACAAGGTTCAGCTTGAACTGAACCTTCAGATAGTTGAACTGCAATTGAAGGTGCATCCTTCAAATCCGCCAGAGGTTAAGGAACAGCGCGTCATCGTGATTATAGCAGCAATAGCGAAGGTTAATAGTGCAGTGACATATTGCACAAAGTTGTTTGAGTAGTCGATTGATGCTCTCACCACACTGCAGGAGGACCTGAATATACAGCGCCTAGAGACATAGGTGCGCAAGCTACAATAGAAATACGAAGAAGTAAAAGGGACCACGCAAATGGTTGCCCTTACACAAAAGCTCGCAAGGATGCAGCGGGCAAAAGCACTCAAGGAACAGGTAGATGTTGCTTGACATAAGGAAGCAGTTTTGAAGGCATGCTTATAGTCGTAGATTGATGAGGCGTATATCATTACAGCCTCCATCGAAGCAAAGCTCGCGTAGCTGCAAGCAACACAGGAAAAGGTTCAGGGCAGCAGTTCAGCCAAATCGGTCTCTGAACAGTGCATCGAGGAAGTACAACAGGCAGCCACTCAGTGTGCTACCGATCTTGCAGCAATCTAGGCAAAATTGGGAGGTCCTCAAGCAAAGATCTCCACACCAATAGAGTGACTCGAGGGTGAGTCATGATGTTCGTGTTGGGGGCCTGTTGGGCGCGAGATCCCCCAAGGGAATTTTTGGCGCTTAGAGCCCAGATTTTGGTCAAAAATTGTAACTCCGATGTAAAGACTCTGCATTTTGTGGGCGTGGAGCGCGTAGCTTGTAAAAGAGTCATATGGTTGTCCACCCTCAATTTTGTTATTGTAATTTCGACTGTAGAGTCCTAGCCATGGTCTGCGGACCATGGGATTATATAAATATAGTGAGGCTCTAACTATTTAAGGCATCTAATCATCAGGAGAAGGATAAAGAGTTGATTCATATCTGGAAGTATTAGTCTAGTTTTGGGTAGTAGAGTAGGAGAAGGCTCTACAGCTGAGTGCACAGAGGCCTAGTAGTTCACAGTTGAGTGCGCGGACCCCTGCAGCTGAGTGCGCAGAGTGAGTCGAGTCTGTAACAGTTGGAAGTAATAATAAAGATAAGTTTATATCATTTATGTGTATTTATTTCTTGTTTTATGCATCTATTGCATTGAATATACATTGCACTTTTAATGTTTATATGATGCGTGAATATATATAACTCTATTGATTAAGTGAATGCAAGATATAATATCTGTTTATACGAAGTTAACTAAGATCCGTAAGAAGATAAGTAAGATACGCGGTGTAATTTGGGGAAGTAGTGCAGGTCGATACCATAGCAGCGCGAAAGCATCACAACCCCTAGTTAGGGCTGCACGAAAGACAATTATAACAGAACGCAAAGGTATTGAAGGTTAGAACAGTGCGCGAAGTGACCAATGCGAAGGTAGGCACAATTGGACTAAATCGACACCACAAACATCTCAAGGGTGCAGAAACTTAGTTCCAGCATCCCCCCATACTGCTTCGGGTGAGACTTCAGTCCAAACCCCACAGGTTGATGCCGAAAGGGTCAGTAGTGTAGGGATTTGTTTGGCTAAATAAGTTCAACCTACGTCAGGCCCGCTCAAGCCAACAATTATATATCACAGCTTTGATTATGTGGACACATGATCAAATTATACTTCTAAGTTTACTGGCAATTTGTCAAGTAGTCCAATTGTTTCTGCATCTGCATGACTGGCTTCATTGGCATTTCTGTATTATTTAACTCAGCCTAATTTTCAAAATATAGGGTAGGTAGTAGGGTGAAAATAAGCTCATGACTCTAAGCCTTTTTTACTTTCAAATTCAGTTTTCTTCTCAACTTTGAGTTCCGTGTGTAGTTCAATGTTCAATATGCAGAGTGGTTTTGATTTCAGTTTGAGAGTTGGCAGAACAGGTTGCAGATTTGGGAACAACCCAATGGAGAAGGCACTAATCTATAAACTCAGAGATCTATGGTTCTTGGCACCTCCAAGAGGACTGCCATCCCCAAGCTGAAGCTGATGTTAGGGGCCTATAATTATTGGAAATCTAATGATTCAGATATTATTTTTTGCTCTCATGATGAAGCTTTTGGCTTGTTGACTCGCCCCGCTTCCTCTCCATTTTACATCATCCTTTACTCAGTTTCCTGCTTTATCACCCACTTTCCTTGTTAATTCATCTGAATCTTACCCCAACATAAGCCAAATACCTCCTTTGAAATCATTAGGAATAGGTTTGTGTGATAGAAAGGTTATATAATGAAGAGCTTCTAGTTTTAAAGCCTTGGATTTTATTGAAATTTTCATAAAAAAATAAGCCCAAAAGCTTAACTCTCCCTCCATCTCCATGCAACCTGCATTCACAATACCTAAGCCTAGCACACCTAATACCAAGCACAAGTGGGTAGCCTTGGGCTTATTTTGTTGAAACACAATGTGACTATGGGCTTATATAAACCATCATGAAGAATGTTCCCTTGTGAATGTGGGACAGATCCTCTAAAGTAAATATATATATATATATATATATATATATATATATATATATATATATATATAATATATAATATATATATATATATATATATATATATATATATATATATATATATAATATATATATATATATATATATAATCCTTCTTTTTACCTTTTACTTCACAAAACCCTATTAATATAAAGTCTTGGAATTTATATTAATTTCTCCCCGCAAGCCTATACTACCTCTTCCCCCTGCAAAGTCAACCAATGGCACAACCCGCATTAAGAATTAAACCCCCTTCATTTTTATTTACCTCGCGATTGGTGGAAATAAATGAACGGTTAAAATTCCATATCGCACTAGCTCATCCAACACTTAACATCCCAAAAG
This sequence comes from Pinus taeda, assembly GCA_000404065.3. Taxonomy (NCBI): domain Eukaryota; kingdom Viridiplantae; phylum Streptophyta; class Pinopsida; order Pinales; family Pinaceae; genus Pinus; species Pinus taeda. The sequence goes on from APFE030243404.1 coordinate 80,710, forward strand.
CAAGCGAGATTAGTTGTTTTCCCACCCACCTTTTTGCTACATGGCAGTGCCACGTTATATCGTGTCCTCTAAAATAATACCACCTACCATTTTAAAGCAGTGCAATAAACCATTCACTGTTTTAGAGCTATGGGTGAAACCATACTTGAGGTAAAATTATATAGCTATAGGCAATATGAGACTAAGGTTGTGGAATGAGATTCAAAGGTAAAATGGTTTTAAAGCGACACATGAAATAAAATTCAGGAATGCCATGAATTTATCAGAGAAAATAAAAGTGAAAATTTCACATGAAATTAATGTACAGGAGAGCAAAGATAATATTCATGTAAATGTATTTCACGATAAAAGATTAAGGTGAAACCAATTTACAAGCATGATGAAATTAATTTACAGGTGTAAAATCATATTGCAGGTGAAAGTAAAGGAGTAAAGTGTGAATACTCTTCCAACCATACAAATAAACACATGGTTTTGCAAAAGGAGTAAAGTGAGAATACTCTTCCAACCATACAAATCAACACATGGTTTTGCAAAACCATTCAGGTATTCTACAAGGGTAAAAGGAATTTACATACAAATCAAATGAATTTACAGAGGAAGGAGTAATAGGAACAAAACTACACATGGTTTTGTGAATTCATGGAAAGAGAAAGCAAAACCACAGATTGGAAAAAACACATAGTTTTGTAGAAATTTAATAATAAATTTCATTTCAAATATTTTGGAAATATTATTCAAATATACATATATATTATTATATATTTTCCAAAATATTTTGTGACACTAATGAATGATAAAATAGCAGGGCAATTACAAGATCAACCATCAGTGTGGCAAACCTTTCATTTCATGAAATTTTAAATGAATTCAAGGATGAGTTATCAGAATTTCAGCTTGATAAAGATTAACCTTTCATTTCATGAAATTTTAAATGAATTCAGGGATGAGTTATCAGAATTTCAGCTTGATAAAGATTTTTTAAAAGCTGTGTTTCTTATTTTCAAATCAAGAAAATTTTATCCTGAAATTAAAATACGTGTTCTTGAGTTAGTTGTTGAAAAATATGAAAATGGCATTAAACTTTTGCATTCTCAAATCCAGTCATATAATTTCTGAGATCCTAAACAATTCTTGGAAAATATTCCTTCTCCAAAGCAAGAGGAAATTGTACTACCTTTTGACTGGCAGATTGAGGATGATTATGCTTTCAAGTACATGACTGAAGTAGTAGTTTCAGGTTTTAATATTAAGGATACATATGATCAATTATTCATTGAAGGCCTAGAAGCAAATATCATACATTATGCTTTCGTTGATCCTATAGCAGATTACATGGAGGTTCTTTTCAGGTAAGTTTTCAAACATGTTTTCTTTATAAGGACCAAATACATCAGTAGTTGCCATTATAAATTGCAGCTTTGATTATGTGGACACATGATCAAATTATACTTCTGAATTTATTGTCATCAGTCAAGCAGTCCAATTGTTTCTATATAACTGCTTGACTGGTTTCATTGGCATTTCTATATTATTTAAGTCAGCCTGATTTTCAAACAATATAGGGTAGGTAGCAAGGTGCAAATAAGCTGGTTTCATTGGCATTTCTATATTATTTAAGTCAGCCTGATTTTCAAACAATATAGGATAGGTAGCAAGGTGCAAATAAGCTTAGGACTTTGAGCCTTTTTTTAGTTTCAAATTAAGTTTGCTTCTCAAATTTCAGTTCAGTGTGTAGTTCAATGTTCAGTATGCAGAGTGGTTTTGATTTCAGTTTGAGAGTTGGCAGAACAGGGTGTAGATTTGGGAATAACCCAATAGAGAAGACATTGATTTATAAATTCAGAGATCTGTGGTTCTTGGCACCTCCAAGGAGACTACCATCCCCAAGCTGGAGCCAATGTTAGGGTCCTATAATTATAGGAAATCTGATGATTCAGATATAATTTTTTGCTCTCATGATGAAGCTTTTGGCTTGCTGACTCGTCCCGCTTCCTCTCCATTTTGCATCATCCTTTACTCAGCTTCATGCTTTATCACCCACTTTCTTTGTTAATTCATCTGAATATTACCCAGCATAAGCCGAATACCTACTTTCAAATCATTAGGAATAGGTTTGTGTGACAAAAAGGTTATATATTGAAGAGCTTGTGGTTTTAAAGCCTTGGATTTTATTAAAATTTGCATAAAAAATAATCCTGAAAGCTTAGCACTCCATCTCCATGCGGCCTACATTCAAGCTACCTAAGCCTAGCACACCTAACACCAAACACAATGAAGAATGTTCCCTTGTGAATGTGGGATAAATCCCATAAAGTAATATATATATATATATATATATATATATATAATCCCTCTTTTTACCTTTTACTTCACAAAACCCTATTAATATAAAGTTTTGGAATTTATATTAATTTCTCCCGGGAAGCCTATACTATCTCTTCCTCGCGCAAAGTCAACCAATGGCCCACCCCACACTAAGAATTAAACCCCCTTCATTTTTATTTTCCTAAGATTGGTGGAAATAAATGAACGGTTAAAATTCCATATCGCGCAATCAGCTATCCCAACACTTAACATCCCAAAAGCACACGAGATTAACTGTTTTTCCCACCCACCTCTTTTCTACGTGGTAGCCCCACATTATATCACATCCTCTAAAATAATACCACCTACCTCTTTAAAGCCGTGCGATAAACAATTAATTGTTTTGGTTTTGAATCTTATAAATGTTACAGGATTATAGGGTGGATTAATTTCAAGTGAAAGACAGAGAAATGAGAATGTTGTAATATTTCAGAGCTACGAGTGTAACCATAGTTGAGGTAATTATATAGCTATAGGCAATATGAGACTAAGGTTGTGGAATGAGATTCAGAGGTAAAATGGTTTTACAACTACACATGAAATAAAATTCAACGGATGCCATGAATTTATAAGAGAAAATAAAAGGGAAAATTTCACATGAAATTAATGCACAAGAGAGCAAAGATAGCATTCATGTAAATGCATTTCACTATAGAATATTAAGGTAAAATCAATTTACACGCATGGTGAAATCAATTTACAGGTGTAAAATGTGAAAGTAAAAGAGTAAAGTGAGAATACTCTTCCAACCATACAAATCAACACATGGTTTTGCAAAACCATCCAGGTATTCTACAAGGGTAAAAGAAATTTACATACAGATCAAATGAATTTATAGAGGAAGGAGTAATAGGAACAAAACTACACATGGTTTTTTGAATTCATGGAAAGAGAAAGCAAAACCACGGATTGGAAAAAAACACATAGTTTTGTAGAAATTTAATTATAAATTTCATTTAAAATATTTTGGAAATATTATTCAAATATACATATTATTATATATTTTCCAAAATATTTTGTGACACTAATGAATGATAAAACAACAGGGCAGAATTAGCCATCAGTGAGGGAATTCTCAGATTATCAAGTCAAAGGATCAACAAGCAGTTGAGTGAATTACTAAGAAAAAGAGATACATCTGCTAGTTCCAGCACATCCACAAATTTGGGTCCACATCCTACCTGCTCCCACTTCCACAACAACAACATTTGCACAACACATTCCACCTAATCTGCAACAATTAGAGCTTTTAGTTCATCTGTAGTCTAAAAATGTCTTATCTGTTAGAGACAACATTTATTATAAGCAGTTTGTAAATTTTGTATAGATACTTCTCCTTTTGAAGTATTAGAGGTTTATTGTTTGAGATCATAAATATTAGTGATCTGTTGGAGCATTGTAAGTTTTTTTTTAAAGCATTGGAGCATCAATACTAAGCAGACCATTCATAGGATTCTTGTGGCTTAAATATTGCTGATGTTTTTCTTATTTTAATGTGTTTCACTATCATCTCTTCACTCTAATCATCTAAATTCCAATTGAAAAATAGAAATTAATGAATAGGATTTACTTTTGAGTACCTTATTCTAGCTGCTTTTGCAATCTGTATGTTTTCTACTGAAGGTCACACTAAAGAATTATTGACTGCTCTTTAGTTCTGGCTGATTGACTGAATGCCACACTAAAGAATTCTTAATTTCTCTTTAGTTCTGCAAAAGATTTTCATTTTTCTACCATCATCCACTTATTATTTTGAAATATCCAGTAAATATTCCTAACTTGCCCTGAGTTTACTCTATGGGAAATTGATGCAACCATCTAGTTTACCTTTTGACTCCATTGCCCAATAGATGCTAATTAAATTGAATACAATCAGTCTTTCAAAAACCAAATCAAAACCCCAAACCCAAGTACAATCATAATAGTGTAAGATTTTCAAGCAAGAAAGATAAATTTTACAGAGAGAGCCCTCTCTGGGATTGGAAGGGCTAGATTCCCATCCCGAAGCTAGTTTGATGTTACATTCTTGTGATTTGTCCTACAGCCTTCAAATTATAGGGTTATAACATAGTGGCGACCATACTGGGGACAAATTTTTTTATCTTCCTCAGAAAAGTGCATCAAAGTTCAGATCTGATTGTTGATGGTGAACAACGATTAGACACCAGAAGGTTGTACCTTTCACCTAGCGACTCCATTGTTCAAGATCCAGAGCTTCAAAGTTCAGAGCGATTCCATAACGAAAGAATCCATATTCCAAAGCATTAATGGTGATACAGGATGATAGGGTTTATGGAAAACCTTTCATTTCATGAAATTTTAGATGAATTCAAGGATGAGTTATCAGAATTTCAGCTTGATGAAGATTTTTTAAGAGTTGTGTTTCTTATTTTCATATCAAGAAATTTTTCTCCTGAAATTAAAATATGTGTTCTCGAGTTAGTTGCTAAAAAATATGAAAATGGCATTAAACTTTTGCATTCTCAAATTCAGCCATATAATGTCCGAGATCCTAAAGAATTCTTGGAAAATCTTCCTTCTCCAAAGCAAGAGGAAATTGTACTACCTTTTGACAGGCAGATTGAGGATGATTATGCTTTCAAGTACAAGACTGAAGTAGTTTTAGGGCTTAATATTAAGGATACAACTGATCAATTAGTCATTGAAGGCCTAGAAGCAAATATCATACATTATGCTTTTGTTGATCCTATAGCAGATTACATGGAGGTTCTTTTCAGCTCAAGTTTTCAAACATGTTTTCTCTATAAGGACCAAATACATCAGTAGTTGTCATTATATATCATAGCTTTGATTATGTGGACACATGACCCAATTATACTTCTGATTTTACTGGCAATCAGTCAAGTAGTCCAATTGTTCTTGCCACTTCTTGACTGACTTCATTAACATTTCTGTATTATTTAAGTCAGCCTGATTTTCAAACAATATAGGGTAGGTAGCAGGGTGCAAATAAGCTCAGGACTCTGAGCCTTTTTTTATTTTCAAAATTCAGTTTGCTCCTCAACTTTCACTTAAGTGTGTAGTTCAATGTTCAGTATGTAGAGTGGTTTTGACTTCAGTTTGAGAGTTGGCAGAACAAGTTGCAGATTTGGGAACAACCCAATGGAGAAGGCACTGATCTATAAACTTAGAGATCTGCGGTTCTTGGCACCTCCAAGGATACTGCCATCCCCAAGCTGGAGCCGATGTTAGGGTCCTATAATTATAGGAAATCTAATGATTCAGATATTATTTTTTGCTCTCATGATGAAGCTTTTGGCTTGCTAACTCACCCCGCTTCCTCTCCATTTTGCATCATCCTTTACTCAACTTCCTACTTTATCACCCACTTTCCTTGTTAATGAATATTACCCCAGCATAAGCTGAATACCTGTTTTCAAATCATTAGGAATAGGTTTATGTGACAAAAAGGTTATATATTGAAGAGCTTCTGGTTTTAAATCCTTTGATTTTATTGAAATTTGCATAAAAAATAAGCCCAAAAGCTTAGCTCCTGCTCCATCTCCATGCGACCTGCATTCACAATACCTAAGCCTAGCACACCTAACACCAAGCACAAGTGGGTAGCCTTGAGCTTATTTTATCAAAACACAATGTGACTATGGGCTTATATAAACCATCATGAAGAATGTGAACGTGGAATAAATTCCATAAAGTGTGTGTATATATAAATATATAATCCCTCTTTTGACCCTTTACTTCACAAAACCATATTAATATAAAGTTTTGGAATTTATATTAATTTCTCCCGGTACTACCTTTTCCCCTGCAAAGTCAACCAATGACCCACTCTGCACTAATAATTAAACCCCCTTCATTTTAATTTACCTCGAGATTCATAGAAATAACCTTTTCCCTACAAAGTCAAGCGATGGCCCACCCTACACTAAGAATTAAACCCCCTTCATTTTAATTTACCTCTATATTCGTGGAAATAAATGAATGATTAAAATTCCATATTGCTGAGCTCATCCAACACTTAACATCACAAGAGCACGATTTGTTGTTTTCCCTGCCCACCTTTTTGCTATGTGGCAGCCCCACTTTATATTGCCTTCTCTAAAATAATACCACCTACCACTTTAAAGCAGTGCGATAAACCATTAAATGTTTTGGTTTTGAATCTTATAAATGTTACGGGAATATAAGCGTTATATTGCATTCTCTAAAATAATACCATCTACCACTGGTGCGATAAACCATTAAATGTTTTGGTTTTGAATCTTATAAATGTTACGGGAATATAAGGTGGATTAATTTCAAGTAAAATACAAAGATATGAAAATGCGGTAATATTTTAGAGCTACAAGTGAAACCATATACTTGAGGTAAAATTATATAGCTACAGGCAATATGAGACTAAGGTTTTGGAATGAGATTCAAAGGTAAAATGGTTTTACAACGACACATGCAATAAAATTCATGGATGCCATGAATTTATCAGAGAAAATAAAAGGGGAAATTTCACATGAAATTAATGTACAAGAGAGTAAAGATAGCATTCATGTAAATGCATTTCACGATAGAAGATTAAGGTGAAATCAATTTACAGGCATGGTGAAATCAATTTACACGTGTAAAATCATGTTGCAGGTGAAAGTAAAAGAGTAAAGTGAGAATACTCTTCCAACCATACAAATCAACACATGGTTTTGCAAAACCATCCAGGTATTCTACAAGGGTAAAAGGAATTTACATATAGATAAAATGAATTTACAGAGAAAGGAGTAATAGGAACAAAACTACACATGGTTTTTTGAATTCATGGAAAGAGAAAACAAAACCTCGGATTGGAAAAAACACATAGTTTTGTAAAAATTTAATTATAAATTTCATTTAAAATATTTTGGAAATATTATTCAAATATATATATATATATATTGTGACACTAATGAATGATAAAACATCAAGGCAGGATCAACCATCAGCGAGGGAAGCCTCAGATTATCAAGTCAGAGGATCAACAAACAGTTGAGTGAATTACTAAGAAAAAGAGAGATACATCTGCATCTCCCAGTTCATCTGCCAGCACAGCCACAAATTTGGGGCCACATCCTACCTGCCCCCACTTCCACAGCAACAACATTTGCACAACACATTCCACTAAAACTATTAACCTGCAATAGTTAGAGCTTTTAGTTCATCTATAGTCTAAAAATGTCATGTGTGTTAGAGACAACATTTATCAGAAATATTAGTGATTTGTTGGAGCATTGTAAGTTTTTTTTTTAAAGCACTTGAGCATCAATACTAAGGAGACCATTCATAGGATTCTTGTGGCTTAAATACTGGTGTTGTTTTTCTTATGTTAAAGTGTTTCACTATCATCTCTTCATAATCATCTAAAACAGAAATGAATGAATATGATTTACTTTTGAGTACCTTATTCTGGCTGCTTTTGCAATTTGTATGTTTTCTACTAAAGGCCACACTAAAGAATTCTTAATTTCTCTTTAGTTCTGCTGAAGGTTTTCATTGTTCTGCCATCATCCACTTATTATTCTGAAAGATCCAATAAATATTCCTAACTGGCCCTGAGTTTACTCTCTGGGAAATTGATGCAACCATCCATTTTACCTTTTGACTCCATTGCCCAATAGATGCTAATTAAATTGAATACAATCAGCCTTCCAAAACCCAAATCAAAATCCCAAACCCAAGTACAATCATAACTAGTCTAAGATTTTCATGCAAGAAAGATAAATTTTACAGAGAGAACCCTCTCTGGGATTGGAAGGGCTAGATTCCCATCCCGAAGTTGGTTTGATGTTACATTCTTGTGATTTGTCCTACAACCTTCAAATTACAAGGTGATAACATTGTGCTTGATTAAATTGACATATAGAAATGGATTACACTACTTTTACATTCCATAATGGATTTCCTCAACCATGGGTTGTCAAAACCTAGAGCTAAGAAAACCGTCAATTATTATTAAATTATTAATTTATTTTATTTTATTTTTATTTTACGTAGTCAAAATGTTTACATAACATAACAAGGCATTACAACATATCTTCCTAGGTTTGAGAGTTGCCCAATAACTAAATTCTCAATTATTAATTATGGAAAAATTATTATTAAAACTACTTACTATTTTATAGAAAAATTAAATTTTTTGTTACTTATGAAAAAATCAGTAAAGTGAATATATATAACTAAAAGAATATATATATGAAATTATCTTATCTCACAACTTTTATATAAATATGATTTTAAAATGCTAGAAATAACAGAGAAAAAAACATAAATATAAATCGTGAAATTAACTATATGATTAGGAGTAATAAACTAAATATATCTTTATTAGTAAGAAAATTAAAATATTTATTTTAAAAAAATTATTTTACAATTTTTCTAATAAAAATTATTACTTTATCATAATTAATGAAAACTTAAACTATAAATTTTGTTTTTAAAAATAACGTATTTCACAAATTAATATATATATATATATAATATATTTATTAAATATTTATATCAAAATCATAGATTCGTCCTCTAAAATACGTGCATGTGCATGGGCATGGGAAGAGTACAATAATGATATATATGAAATGAAGGAAAAGTTGAAAGTATTGTTGCCCAAGCAATCAAAGAACAAGAGTCTCTCAGTCCTCTAATTTCCGCATAAAGTTGAAGGTGCGGTCCCATCTATGAATTTATTGAGAAATGTATGGATGCAAAAGTGCCTCAGGTGGATGGAAGGAGGGAACTAGAAATGTAAAAGACTAGGCATGGCAAAAGGAATGATTACTTTGAAAAATGTATGGATGCAAAAGTGTAGAAATGTAAAAGACTAGGCATGACAAAAGGAATGATTACTTTGAAAAATGTATGGATGCACTAGTGTAGAAATGTAAAAGACTAGGCATGGCAAAAGGAATGATTACATTGAGGAAAATTTAAGAGCAGTTTGGTCATTGGTATTTTTAAACTTATCAATCATATTTTTTTGTTTGATAACTTTTTTTTTAACATTTTTGTTAATAACACATTTATATTTAAGAGTTGTTTTATAAATTGTTGGGATGAAACAATATGTTTGAATCAAGAACATATAAAATAATTGGAATAAAATTGATGATGGAATGAATGATTCAATTATAATAAGGAACCCATATAAATATCTAATTGGATGATGTCATTTTACTAAAAGACCTTCTTTAATTAAGACATGTTTTTTTATTATAATGTGTCTTGTCATTATTAATTATTAATTATTTATATTTATATATTTATGTTTATTATAGTCCTTTATATAAGGAATCTTAAAGTTACAAATTTCTTTCTAGGCTCTTAAGTATATTATGATTTTACAATGATGTCACACATCCCATATCCATAAGAAAAACATGAAAATAGAAGTCATCTTTCATGCTATCACTTGTATCATTGTTATTAAATAAAATAACCTTTAGACAACCATTTGGTGGTGTTTTTTTATCTTATGACACTTTGAACTTGATTAGACATAAGATTACAACACACTAGGGTTTACCTTTGCATAATGACCTCAGGTAGTAGAGGGGGGAGAGGGTGAGGGAATGGGGCAGGCTACGATGGCTACTCTAACTACAATGTTTTGGCTAGCAAGGGACCTAGCCTGGGACAACAGTCTAACTCCATTAAAAAAGATAAAGGCAAAAGAATGACCCTGTATGAGCACAAAAAGGATCTAGAAAAAGAAACCTCGTTCCCCTAGGGAAAAGGGCATAAGTCCTCCAGCTCTTACTTTCTCCAAGCAGCCAAATCACCAATCTATGAAATATTCATGCCAATATTGGAGCCAAGATATAATATATGCAAGGTCATGCACTGCAAAATCATGGATATTTGGTCTTCTAAAAACACCTTAATAAGGTGGATTATGAAAACCCGAACTCTCAAAAGAGATATTGAACTAAATTTTGGATCAAGAGGTTTCTTTATAACCATTTTAACAATGTGGAGGACAAATATTGAATCTTCCAAGGTGGCCCTTACTTTCTTAACTCTATAGGCCTATATATAAAATCTTGGATTGAAAGATTCAATCCTGAAATAGAGGACTTCTCGTCAACTCTGGTTTGGATCATACTATCTTTACTGCCTCATGAATTCAAGGACTCGAAGATCGTAGAAGTGATAGGGAACATAGAAGGAAATTTTGGCATGCTCTCAAAGACCATAAAGTAAGGACATTACACATGTTACATTAATTTATGTGCATATTTTGACATCTCAAAACCTTTTCCAACTTGCATTTAGCTGAACTACCAAGATATCTTATGGATTCAACCGATCTATTATGAAAAAATTCCCTTTCGTTGTAGATGATGCCATGAATACGGACATCTATTCAAATAATTTCCTTTAAACACTAAAGTATTGTGGCTTCAGAATGAAAGAGAAAGGTCATGGTGTAATCCTAAAGGATGAAGTACAATTGATAACTAGGGAATATATCAAAATGTAAGAAACCATATGTAGCTCTAAGGTAACCCTCCAAATCACCTCCCTTTATCTACTCATACCACATATCATAATGTGAAAGAGAACTAAAATCTAGGAAAAGGAGAAAAAGAAAAGAGGGAGGAAAAGAAACAAACAACTTATTCAAGAATTGGGAGACTTTTTAGTTAACTCAAATAAGGTTTCTCTCATGATAGAACCCTTCCATCCCTCTGTAAATAACCTTTCATGAATATTACATCATGGAACATAAGAGGCCTCAATGAAAAATCAAAGCAGAGGCTTCTAAAAAACAAGATAATGATAAAAACAACCTAATATTCTTATGCTCCGGGAAACTAAATGTCATCTAAAAGACCAAGCAAAACTATTCATAAATTTATGGCCCAACAACAAGAAAGTATCAAATGACGTAATATGAACAACATGAGGGATTGAAATCATCTAGAACCCTTCCATAATCTTTGTAAATGAATCATTTACCACAATAAGAACCCTAAACCATCAAACTCCAGTTGATTAGCTTAGTAATCTTCACTTATGTAACCAACATTTATGGTGCAAACACAAGGGAAGAAACGAGATTTTTTTAGATTCCCTACACTTTCTCAACAACATAATCAAAGAAGAATATTGGATAATGGGAAGATATTTCAACATCATAAAATATCTTAGTGAAAAGAGAGGCAACATAAGAAGACTATATGAGGACTCTAAAACAATTACTTCCTTCTCTGAGAGAAAAATTGATTGACCTAGAAACCAAGAATGCTATGTATACCTAGACCAACATAAGAGGAGGGAAAAATTAGGTAGCTTGTAAACTGGATAGATTCATGATAAGTGAGTCCACCGGTAACTCTTGAATCAACTCAAGAGCAGAAATCTACATAACTCGGTATTTAATCATTGGCCCATAGTACTTCAGCTGAGTTGGGAGGGAACACCAAAAGTAAGACCCTTCCATTTTAAATCATTTTGGATTAGGCATGTCGACTTCAAATCAAATATTGAAAAACAGTAACAGGAACCACAAGGAATATAGGGAACTAGAATGTACTTATGTCAACAAAGGATAAAGTACATTAAACAACAAGTTAAATTATGGAACAATAAGGAATTTCTTCACATTCAAGAAGAGGCTAAAAAGATAGAAAAATAAATGCAAAGTATACAACAATCCATCACAGAAGAATGGAGATAAGATGAGACAAGACATAAAGAAGTTATAATTCAATTAGATCTAAATGAAAACATCTTAAAAGAGAAATATTTTGGAGATAGAAATATAAGATACAATGGATCAAAGAAGGAAGAATAAAATATTAAATTTTCCTTTCAAACAATGATACAACACAAGAAACATAATAGGATCTCAAATCTCAAGCCTATCCCCAAGGAAAAAAATAGAAAAGTATCAAGAGATTGAGTAGGAATTGGTAAGTTTATATCAAGGTATTTTATCATAACCAAATAAAAATAGGTCACATAACATACGCAAGATTACCTAACACATTCCTAAATTGGTCTCTCAATACCAAAATTTTAGACTCATTAGAGAAATATCTGAAGAAGATGTAGGGGCAATAGTAATGGAAATGCCCAAAAACAAGTCACCTAGAATAAAAGGATTCAAAAATAGAATTCTTTAAAGAGTACTAGGACATCCTAAGGGAAGAAGTGTGGCTTCTAGTGGAGGAATCACATAGATAAAAAACTATCGTTACTACCCTAGACACAACTTTTATAACCTTTATTCGCAAAACAGGGCAGTTAGAGATCCCCTTAGACTACAGGACCATTGCTCTCTGTAAAATTCTATACAAGATAATCTTGAAAGTTATTGCCAATAAACTTAAGCCTTTGCTACCAAATTTAATATATTAGGAATAATCAAGTTACATTGAAGGAAGACAAATCTTGGATAACATTCTCTTGCTATAGGTATAGATAAATAATCTCAAAAATTCCAAAAAATTGAGTATGTTTGATAAACTCAACATGTCCAAAGCTTTTTATCATCTTATTTGGAGATATATCTATCATATGCTAAATTCCTTTAGTTGTGATAAAAAAAATGGATAACTTATGTGCTTTTGTTAATATCCACTCCTCTATTTTATATCATTGTCAATGGAACCCCAAGTTGCCTCTTTAAGCTAAGTCATGGTATAAGGCAAGGGGACCGTCTCTCACCTTATCTCTTCCTCTTGATGCCCGAGGAGCTTGGGAATGCCATAACCTCAGTTGTTAAGTCTAGGAAAATAAGAGGGATAAAAATAGCCCCTATGCTCTCCCACTCAATTATTCAATGGTTTGTGGACAATGCCCTCCTAATGGGTTATCTTACTATTTATGAAGCCCTCACCTTCAAAAATATCCTCTTTAAATTTTATAAAGATTCTAGTACAATCATTAATCATTCTAAATCTTGAGTCTTATTTTCCAATACTCCCTTGGAAATTCAAAGTCATTTAGCTAGACTTAACAGAGATCCCTTCTAACCAAATACTTGGGTGCCCCCCTAGTGGAAAACCCCCTCAAAGCCAAAGTATAGGAGGGGTTACTTTCAAAATTTAGAAAAAATATTTCCTCTCAAACTTTCTAAGCCTTTAATATAGCAAGCCAATTGACCCTTCTGAAAAAATTTCATCAAGCTCTCCCTCATTATCTTCTCTCAACGCTGGAAACCCCTAAAAATTATTCTTCAGAGAATCCAGATATCCAAATATATTTTCTCTAGGGAGAAGTTTATAAGAAAAAAATTGTTCTCTTGTAGCCTAGGATAAGCTTTACGTCTCCAAGGTGCATGGGAGCCTAGGAGTTAGAGACCCTGGAACTATCAACCATGTATTAAGTGCCAAGACATGGTGGGAATGGCTCACCAATGACATAGCCTAGTGGAGTAGAGCCTAGAAAAGAAAATATTCTCCCACCCCTGATCTCTTTCAAATATTAAGGAATGAAGGTAATATAAAAGGATCCAACTTATGTAATGCAGCTTGGAAGAATTGACATATAATTAAAGTTCACAACTTTTGGGAAATCAAGGATGGTCAAACTACTCTCTTGTTGCAAGACACCTAAAAATAGAGGTTTAAAATATCTCAACTAAATAACATGAAAAAAAATAAAAAATATCCTAAGTCTCCAAGGGAAAACCAAGGTTCATCATTACTGGGACCATTCTACAAATCAAAATATGTGTAAAATGGAAAACAACTACTCAATGGAAGAAATCCATGGATATTGAAATTCCCTAGAATATGAAAGTAGAGTTAATGACTAGAAGAATCCAAATTAAATAAGGGCATGATATCCTTTGATTGGAGCATGGGGCCAAAGTCTCCTTCTCATTAAAAGAAGCATATAAGCTCCTCTCAAATCCTACAACTTAGTAGACATGCACCAATTTGGGAAAAACATGGAAGCAACACTTATGGCCCAAGATAACTCTCTTCCTTTGAATCATGATACACAATAAAACCTTTACTTAGGAAAATATTCAACAAAAAGGATTCATTGGCCCCTCAATAGGTTATCTCTGTATAACTCACCTAGAAACGATGGAGCATCTCTTCCATTCCTATACTTTCATATCTAATCTATGGGATATAATAGCCTTTATTTTTATACAATCAGATTGCTCAAGAGAGTTCATTAAGACAACCACTTTTGATTGGAGACAATCACCTTTTCAAAATTTCATTGTTAATAGAGCTTGGCAGTTATCATAGGATTCATCCTTTGGGCAGTCTGGAAAGAGAGAAACAAAATGATTTCAAAAATTCCTCTCCCACCTCAAGAATTTTGGTTACATGTTCAGAATAACATTAGGGAATCAATCCTCACTACTACCTATCCTCTCAAGATTGGGAATGTTATCCTAGAGAATCGCTCATCTTAGATAAGTTAAATATAATTGCCTCGCTTGCTCCCTCTCTTCCTCCCAAAGTCCCTACTCACTCTACTAGCCCATTTGTTTGGTCTTTGCTAACTAAAAATTTTATCAAAATAAATTTTGATGGTGCTTTAAAAGGAAATCTTGGGCCAACCAATTTTGGGGGAGTCTCTTGTAACTTAGGGGAAAATTATTCACATTTATGCAAGTTATCTTGGCACTGATAATAATAATGTTGTTGAACTCTTTTCTCTTGAACTAGAGTGGGACAACTTTTGAGAGACATTTCCACCCCCATTCTCTCCCATGTCAAAATATCTAGAAATAAGTTGGTCGGTCAACTAGCCAATGAGGGCCTCTCCCATAGGAATTCTATTCTAAATTGACCATGGATCCATTGGGAGGAAGTATATTTTAAAATTATATGTCAAGGGATAACAAAATATGGCATGACTTCCCAAGGTGAATGGAAAGACACTATGTCATCTATGTGTCATGACCTATGATGATTTAACTAACAACATGTATTGCCTTCGCAATTGGTAGAGGTATTAGACCCAAAATGTTATTACATCTCATGTAAAATAGGTTCATTGTAGGCACAAGGACCCTTGTAATCTCTCACTAGGCACATGAAATCATTACAAAAGGAGGAAAAATTATAGCACGCATAGGAGATCGATGACAACTCTTGCTATTTATCTTTAGGCCTTCACAGTTGAAGAGTATGACACCTAGGGTGGGTCTCTGTTCAATGGATCTTATTCCTCTTCCATTATAGGTCTATGTTCCTTCATAATTCCACACTTAGAACCTCCTTGCTAGCAATATTCAGAATTGTAGATCAAATAAAAGGCTATTAGTGTTGGAAAAGATTCCTTGGAGAGTTGGTTCTAATTTAGGCACTCATCTTCCTTGCTGAAATAGATGCAGACTCAGATGAAGTAAATATGCTAGCTAATAGCCATTGCAACACCACTATAAGCAAAGAATCAATGATTAGGGAGAAACTTCTTTGCATACATGATTTGTAGGGAAAGGATCACAACCCAGTGCACACTGGAATTATTCTGTTTAAACTCAGGACATGGCTAGATAATCAAGGAGTTTTTTTTTCTAACGTGGTGTATTGTAAGATATTTAGAAGTATTTTTTTACAACCTTAAGATTATCTATCTCTATTATTGGTCTAGTTTCCCTAACAGTAAGCTAGTAGCAAAATAACAATGTACTTGTTCAAAACTTTAATCTACTATAATAACTTGACTTGAAAAAAATAAAAATAAAAATAGACAACCATTCAAATAATATATTTCTCGTCTCATGGTAACCATCTTATGTATATAACTAGTGCTTATCTCATGTATACATTTAGTCTTTTGCATTCAACTTGAACATTTAACTACATTGAACATTTTTAGCATGTGATTGTGGAAATGAGACTATATATGGAGAAATATACATGTGTATACTTTTTCTATAAATTTCTGCATTATTATTTAATATATGAAATAAAAATCAATTTATTAAAAACTATAAAAAAAAAAACATTTAATATATAGATAGATTTATTCCCAAAAAAACATTTTTAAATTATATAGATAAAAAATTATTTCCAAATCTATATGGTAATGTTGTTTGGGCTAAGTTGCTTAAAAAATCTATGCATGTGCTGATCCACTTACACTTGACCTATGGTTGCAAAGATTCTTTACTTTTGTGAACACTTCACGTGGCTTTCTCCTTTTTATATGTGAGTGCAATTTAATTTCAATATATCAATGGCCTCCTGATTTATTTGTCAATCTGAGGGGGCTTTGTCCTTTCCATATTCCAAACTTGAGTGGTTGCAATTTAATTTTGATATGCCACTTCTCTCCTGATTTCTTTGTCTTGTCATTTAATTTCAATATATCAATGGCCTCCTGATTTAGTTGTCAATCTTAGGGGGCTTTGTCCTTTCCATATTCTAAACTTGAGTGGTTGCAATTAAATATTGATATGTCACTTCTCTCATGATTTCTTTGTCTTGTCATTTTATTTGTAGGATTTTTTTCCTTTCCAATATTATTATGTCATTTAATACGGAAAAAATTGAAAACATAAATTATAAAAATAAGAAGTTGACCATAGAGATTATAAACTGATAATGGCAATATTATACTTATCAATATTATATAAATAATTAATTAATTAAAGTAAATAACAATGTATTAATAAATTTATTTTTGATCATATCGTATAATTATTAAATAACATAATATTAATAATTAAATATTTAATAAAATATTTTAAATTAAATATAATTTATTTTTGGAAGGTAGATTCATTTTCTTATGTGGATGTTAGGTCATAAGGCTTCAAAGTTATATGCAAGTTGGTAGCACAAAGTTCCATGTATGATGTAATAGGAGTGAATGTGTGAGTTGGTAGACATGAATCTCTTGTAATTTAATTAGTTGACAAACAGATAAAGATATAGAGGAGATGGTGGATTACGAGCTCAACTTCCTTGCATTAGAGTTTTCTAGTCGTAATTTAATTTATGTCAATCGTTTCTCCCATCATTGAATCAATCATCTTTTTATCCTCTTGTCATTTCCCCTCTCTCACAACATGTGTTAGACAATGCCCCCATGGTAGTTGTCTAACCACTTCCTCTTGTCTCGTGGCTTCCTCAGTTCCCTATCCACCACCTCCTTCTATTTCCTGGGCAATCGATCCTCCATTTGTTTCTTCCAAATCCATCATTTTTATAGAGGCTACTCTGGCTCTAGATTATTCATCCCCTTCTTGCTGGAAAGAAAAATAAATTTGAAAGCACTGCAAGGTGGTTAGCTTGACAGCAAGGATATTAGTCTCACTTGAGTGATAGATTATGAGGGAAAAACGTTGGTAGGACATTTCAGGGTCATAACTTGCATTGAGGTGCCATTGAAGAAATAGATCTCCTCATCATAGAGCCCTCTATTAGATTATGTACCCATGGCTCACACCTTGGCTCGCAGATGGAGTTTTTCTTTAGGTTGGAGGAGGATTGTGCAAGTATATTAGAGCATAACTAGAGCTAGGGGAGGGAAGGTTTACTCCTTCAACTGTAGTCCATTGCTTTCAACACTGAGAAGGAACCAATGGATGAATTGAGGGTTTAGGATATACTGTTTGGTTTTCCCATTCATTTTTGGAGTTAGAAGACTTTCATCGCCATTGGTAACAAGTTGTGGTCCTTTGTCAGAGTAAAGGAAGGCTGGAAAGTCAAAGAGTATTGTCAAGTGGCACGGATTGAGGTAGATGTAAACTTAAGGAATGATTTGGTAGGAAACATGGAGCTCCTTATGGAGAGGAGGGTGTGGAATCAAAGGGTTGATTATTGGAAATTTTCATTCAGGTGTTGTTGGTGTTGTGAAGTAGGGCATCTAATCAAGGATTGGATTGGTCAGGGTCCCCTAGGGCATGTTCAATATTCCTATGGGTCTCATAATAAATTAATAGTCAAAGCTATGCGAGGAGCTAGACTATAGGTTTGCTCATATGCTCCCTCCTCAACTAGGATTTCGTTAATTGTACCCTCTCTGGGTAAGTCCTCTCACCCTCCTAATTTCTTTAGATTTCTTCGCTTGCACCCTTCCCCTACGCTCTACCCTTCGTCAGTTGTTGGGGCTTCCCCAAGGTCTCCCTTAGCGACCTCGACTAATGAACAAGTTTTGATTTTGTCCCTCTCGCCCCTTCTATATTGGGACCCCCCTCCCCCTATGCTAAGGTTACATCCCTTCTGTCTTTCCCACTTGTGTCAAAATATGTGAAAAAATGTTATGCTTTGGGGCTTAGGAAAATTTCCCAAGATTTTCTCCCATCTAATGGTGAGCTTGCCTTGGACAATCCTTTGTCAAATCTGGTGGGAAGGATGTCTAATCTACATAAGGCACAAAATAAAGTAATGTTATGGATTAAGAAAGGTAACCAAGCCTCCATAGCTAGGACCCTTGGAGAAAATTCCACCCTCTCCAAGGGTTCCCCATGATAATTCCCTCATTCAGTGTGAGAGGCATAGGGGGTGCCCATAAAAAAATAGCCCTCAAGCGACTATTAACTGAATATAATATGGATGCTCTTATGATTTAATAAACCATCTGTGTAGTCTCCAAAGCCCATAACTTTCTTCAAAGTATGCAAAAGGAATGATCTTACAACCTCTTGGACTCAGAAGGCTTTTCAAGGGTTTTATAACTAGTTGGAGTAGGGATTGTAAAACCCTAGCCACCTCTTTTCTTCCTTAAGAAATTATGGTGAAATTGATGTTCAATGATCAAGTGAGTCTCGTCTCATTATTGAATGTTTATGATCCTTACTTTGATCATGAATTGTATTGGGAAGCTTTGGCGGTTGTAAGAGCTTTCAAGGACCCACAAAAAATTATCAGAGGAGACCTAAACTTCACTTTGGGCTTTAATTAAGTATGGGGTCCTAGTCCGTGCTTGGACCTATGACATCGTTTCTTATCTAATTTGATTATCAATAATAACCCTTTGTATTTGGAGTTGACTAAGACCACCCCAAGATGGTCAAACGATTTCTCTGGATGAAATGATGTATCTAAGCGGCTAGATAAATTTCTGATTTCTAGATCACTTATATGGCTTCCATGATTTTATTCAAATCTATGATGGGGATTGGAGGAGTCTCTTACCGTTGTCCTATTTAATTACAAGTATATTCTAGGGAGAGTCCAAAATTGGTCCCATTCTGTCCCCACTGCCCCATCTCAAGGAAGAGGATTACTATTCGTTGGTGGTAGGAAAATGACATCCTCTTAGGCTCTGTGCCTCTTTATCTTATGTCGAGAAATTTGTAAGTAATTTGGTTTCAGTCAATAAATTCTCTTGGGATTAGGCCAAGGATTCTCTTTAGAGAAAAAATATGATACTGGTGGAGGTAGATGGTAGGATAGTAGAGGTATTCTCCATAATGGACCCAAATGTTATATCTTTAGAGCAATGGGAGATGATGGAATCACTTGAATTTGAGAGGTACATTTTATTGATGAAGGAGGAGGAGAGGTGGATATTAAAACGTAGATCCATCTAGACATCCTTAGGGGATAACAATTCAAGGTTTTTCCACCACTTTGCAAATGAAAGAAAGAAAGTCAATACCATCTGGCATGTGTTGGAACAAAATTGGTTCCCCTCGGTCTCTTTCAGGGATAAAGTAGAGGAGGGGGTTATATATTTAAAAAAAAAAATCAGCCCCTCTAGGATGCCCTATTTAGGAAATTTTGCAAGTTGTATCAAAATTTCGTAGAGTTGTAACATAGGAGATGAATGCCTCCCTATCGAAACAAGTTTCTGAGCAAGAAGTCTAGGTTCCTTTAACATTAATGCATAGATTTGAGTCCAAGTCTAGATGGGTTCCATATGGAATTGTATGTAGGTTTCTATGATATGATTAAATAATATTTTCTAAAGGTTGTGCATGAGTCTCAATCTTCAGGAAAAATGTTGGCCTTTAATTCAACCTTTCTATGTCTTATTCCAAAGATGTAGGAAGGATCCTCTTTTTTGAATTATAGGATTATCACTTGTTGCAATCTAATAAGTTACTCACTAAAATAATTTTAGGAAGAGTAAATCCAGTCCTTAGTTCATTTAATTTAGAATAACAATTTGGTTTTCTACATTGTAGAAACATACATGATGTGGTATTTGTTGCTCAAGAAGTATTTCACTTAGTGAAAACTACTAACTCAAAATCAACGATTTGAAACTAAACTTGTCTAAGGCTTATGACTATTGAATAATGTAACTAGGTTCAATCTTCTTAATTTTATTTGAGTCATAATGAAATGTATTTATCAAAAGAAATAGAAAGGAATTTTATTATTAATTAAATTGACTTGTTAAAGCACGGGTTTCATGCTTGAGTCAATTGTCATAGGTCAAGCCTCCATTGTAGGATTTTTGGATTTTTAAAGTCAAATTAAAATATATCTTTGCCATGTCAAAATCTTCCTCCATCAAGTCACCTTGCAAAGTCAGCCTCCAAACAAATCCTCCAGAAGTCGGCTTCACAAATTGATCAAGTCGGTTTATTTTATAGTGGCAGACAACTATAAATAGGTGTGTAGACTTCAATCAACAATTCTAATGAGTTGAGATACAAGTTTAGTGAATTACATTGAAGAATAATTCAATGATTCAGGAGGTTGAAGTGTCATTGCAAGCCGAAACATTTTTAGGCTACCACAAAACTAAACTATAAGACTCTTACTTGGCTAACACATAACCAAAATTCTGGGCTACCACAAAAACGAAGTTTGACACTATTACTGTACCACTACATGACCGAAGTATAACTCTTTTATAAGAGCATTGTAGGACCGAATTATGATACTACTACAAAACTGAACTGTGACATTAATAAAGTATGATAGAATCATGATGAGGGATGCAACAGGACCCAAACTAGAGTAAGCTACCTCAGGATTGAATCATGGTAAGGTTTTCACACAACCAAAGTATGAGAAGGCTGCCACAGAATCAAAGCATGGTAAGGATGTCACATGACCGAAGTATGAGAAGGCTACCACAGGATCGAAGAATGAGAAGGCTTACAACAAGGCCTATGTAAGCATGAGAAAGATTCCACAAGATTGAAGAATGAGAAGGCTTATGTACCGAAGTTTTTCAAGAGTTGCAGGACTTTGTTTGCACAAACAAAGTATTGAAGAACAAAATATTGAATACATGACTCAAAACTAAAACATGATCTAACAAGGTTGACTTGATGGATGGAAGAAGTCTTTAGTCTAGGTTGTGGGGGTCTTGGTAATCTCAATTTTGTTTTTCAATCTTGACTGGGTTTTCCCCTACGTAGGGTTTTTTCCCAGGTTGTGTCCCTACATCTTGTGTCCTCCTCTTTTTTTTTATTGTCATTAGTCTTTATGATAAGAATAAGATAAATTTAAAGAAGAATAACCAATAAATATCACAATATAATGTCATAATAAGAGAAATTAATTAATTTTCCACCCTAATGAATTTCTCAACATGGTATCAGATCTATGGGGGAAGAAGGTTAAAGATCACCTTATTGGGAAAAAGGAAAAACAAACTTGGAAGAAAAAGGTTACTCCCTGTTCTATACAAAAAGGAGTGAAGACATAAAACTAATGTTTGAAGGACCGAATGGTTAATTGAAGGATAAAATTTGAAGAATATATTATATATAAATATATATATATATATATATATATATATATGATATATATATATATATAATAATATTTATATATATATATATATATTCAAAGGAAAAAAAATATGAATGAAAGAGATTGATCCTGGTAACCAAAAAAAAGACAATCATCCTAGATACACTCAAAATGTGGATAGTATTGGATCTTGAAGTCTCCTCAAACAAAGGTACATTCAACAAACCAACTCAAAGAAATCAAGTAAGTGTTGTCATTGTTCCTTACTTAACAAATGCATATGAAAAAAATCTAATGGACTATCAAATCAAAGGTATGTAAACATGAGGTACATATATTTATGAGTTTCTACAATTTCAATATATCTAATATTATAAAATCCTAGATGGTCCATATAAAACTCCTTGTTGATAATTAGTCTAGGACTAAGACTGTAATCCCTAGGTGGCATATGAAAAACTCTTATAAGAACCTTAATCCTTATGTCCTAAGGTTTGTAGGTAATCTAGGATGTCAAGTAAAACCATAGTGTTGATTGAAAAGAAAAGATAACTTGATTTTTTTTATATATATAGGGTTTAACCTAGGATTCCATCCTCCACTGTTGCATAGAGAATCTAGATTGAAAATTAACATCATGTTCTTGGTATCACATATTTTTCTTGGAAATATTTGTTACAGGTATAAAAGTTCATGGCTTAAATTCAAAGAGAGAACTTCAAGGAATTCCTACAAGGTTTGCGAAGGAGCATCTCTAGGTATGTCTTAGACTATACACTTTATAAAATTTTCTTGATATAAAAGGTACGCTCATTATCTTTTGAAACTTGTGTTACAATAATAACATCGTTATGTCAAAGGTCTTTTGAATCTTAAAATATTCTTATTTGGGTAATTAACCATTAGATTAAATCTACCCTATTTATACATTTTATAATTCTTGTGGAACCCTCAAAAGGTTCTCTGTAAAACCCTAACCTAAGGGTATGTCTATGCTTATGTGAAAACGTTAGTATTCTTAGGGTTATTGATGGAATTTGGAAAAATACTATTCTTTTGATGTTTAGGTTTGGACGGTAATGTCATGCTTGTAGTTTTATTATTTCTTTGGAAACCCTAGTACTTCAAGATTGGATGATAGTGTCTATGTGTTGAAAATCCTAGAACTTTAGAGTTCTTGGAAAATTTAGGGTTTGTTGTGTTGTGTATTGAAGCCCTAGATATTTAGGGTTTATTAGGGTTGATAAGAAAGACCCTTATTTTTATCCAAGATATTGTCCTAGGAATGAAACCCTAGGTGTATTTTTGTCTGTCTAATCAAAACCCTAGATTGTTATATGTTTGACTTTAAATTATATTGATATTTGTGTCTTAGGCTTACCCAGTGGAAAGGGATATGATTGTACATGAAATTTGAGATATGTATATGTGATAACTTAATTGTTGATAGTGTGTAAATTCTAGGGTTTGTAACTAGGGCCTAATATAAGTTTTACATTCTACAATATGGTGATATTGTTTCCATTATGATGATAAATCTAAGGGTTTATAAATGGGTTTTTCATATTTTTGAAACCTTAGATTGTGTTGATTGACTTAAATTATTGAAGCATAGTGTCTCATGTATGGAATCTAGGGTTTGCATTAAACCATAGTAGAAGTCTAACATATGAATTCTAAAGTTGTTAGATGCATTATAATTGTACTTATTTGAATTAATTCAAGGGTTTGCAATATATTATAGTTGAATATGTCATATATTTGGAAGAAATATTCAGGCCCTAGATATAATGAGATCAATATCTTGATTGAGTCACTGTTGTGATCTAGGGGTTATAACCTAATCCGAGAAAAATGTTGAAGTTTAAGAGTATGTGTCTCTTGTTGATTATGAACCTAACTAATTTTAGGTATTTGATGTCTAAATTATAATACTTCCATGATTCTGATATAGTTAACCTCGTGCTTCTATATATGTATTTGGTTGTACTTGTGGTTTAATTTGTGAAGGTACAAAATCTTCGATCGTTTGAGGATATTCGAAAGTAAAGTTGATTTGATTGATGAGCATGATGAAGGAAGTTATATGAATGATGATGATCAAGATGACTTTGATAAAAAGGAATTAAGCCATGAAATATTCTCTAATGCTATGGAAAAAAAAGTTGATCTCCCTAATTTAAGAGGGAGCCTGGATAAAAGAAAGAATATATCTCCCAAGTTGAGAGGGAGGGCATATTATAGTCATAATGGATACCTGAAATAATAAATTAGAGAATGCATATTGAGATACTGCTAAAAGAAGGAAAGTAGGATCTAATTACAGAATATGTTGTTGCATGTGAAGTAAGAAAGGAAGTTGTATGATCATGAAATCTTCTATCAAGATCTGTTTGTGAAGCCTCTAAGTCCTACTATGATAAATTGTGAAGAAGCATCAAATACCTTGAAGCTTTGTGTTTACTTATGTGTAATATTGTTATTGATTGGGGTTGTGAGTGTTCAAGTAAATCTATCGAAGTTTTGGAAGCATGCCCAATGTTACCACTCAGTTTGATCGAGAGAGATTTAATGTGTTGAAGCATTTTGTGTGTAAAATTCATGGGAGGACATCTAGCCAGCTTTTGTATTGATGTCTAGTTCCCAAAGTAGGTAAGGTGTCGTTAGTCATAGATTTATGACCTTGCATTACGCACCTAGTTCCTTGGGTCGATGGTTAGTAAGTAATCCTAATGGTACCTAGAGAGGCTAAAAGCTTTAGTCCATCTTAGTCCCACCCAGATAGATTTCCCTGGTTAGGAATCTAGTCTGTGGCACCATGAGTGCCTAAACTCTTCATGGTTCATGTGTTTTTAGGTATTTCATGTACTATGTATGTATGAATACCTCCCTAGTTAAGAGGGAGTGTTGAAGAATGTAACTAGGTTCGGTCTTCATAATTGTATTTGAGTCATAATGAAATGTATTTATCTAAAGAAAGAAAAATAAATTTTATTATTAATTAAATTGACTTTTTAAATCATAGGTTTCATGCTTGATTCAATTTCATAGGTCAAGCCTCCATTCTAGGCTTTTAGGATTTTTAAAGTCAAAGTCAAATCTATTTTTGTCTTGTCAAAAGCTTCCTCTATCAAGTCATCTTGTAAAGTCGGCCTCCAAACAAATCCTCCAGAAGTCGGCTTCAAAAATTGATCAAGTTGGCTTATTTTACAGTGGAAGACAACTATAAATAGGCATGTAGACTTTGCTCAACAAGATGGATATGAGATACAAGTTTGGTGAATTATAGTAAAGAATAAGTTGATGATTTAGTAGGTCAAAGTGTCATTGCATGCCGAAAAAATTTTAGGTTACCACGGAACTGAAGTATAAGACTCTTAGTAGGCTACCATAGAACCAAAGTTTGATACTATTATTGTGCCGCTACAGGACCAAAGTATAACTCTGTTATAAGATCATTGGAAGACCGAATTATGATACTACTAAAGAACTGATGTGACACTAATAAAGTATGATAGAAGCATGATGAGGGATGCCAAAGGACTAAAATTAGAGTAAGTTTCCTCAGGATTGAAGCATGGTAAGGATGTTATAGGACCAAGTATGAGAAGGTTGCCATAGGATCAAAGCATGGTAAGGATTTCACACGACCGAAGTGTGAGAAGGTTGCCACACGATCGAAGCATGAGAAGGCTGCCACATGATTGAAGCATGAGAAGGCTTATGTACTGAAGTTTTTCAAGAGTTGTAGGAATTTGTTTGCAGGAAAAAAGTATTGAAGAGTGAAATACCAAATACATGACTCAAAACTTAAACATGATCTAACAAGTTTGACTTGATAGATGGAATAAGTATTTGGTCTAAGTTGTGGGGGTCTTGGTCATCTCAATTTTGTTTTTGAATCTACTAAAGGAAGAGTTCCTGACTGGTTTTTCCCCTACATAGGGGTTTTTCCTTGGTTGTGTGCCTACATCTCATGTCCTCCTCTATTTTTTGATTGGAATTAGCCTTGATGATAAGAATAAGATAAATTCAAAGAATAAGAACTAATAATGAAACATCACAAGATAATTTCATAATAAGATAAATTAATTAATTTTCCACACTAATGAATTTCTCAACATTAAATTGGACATTTTTATGTCTAGTTCTTATTTAGATAGGGTTTGATATTGATTTTCTAATGGATATTGGGATTCATCCTTTACGGTTATCATTAATGGAACCCCTTCTCCATTTTTCACTACATCAAGGGGAATTTGTCAGGGATGTCCTTTATTTCCCCTCTTATTTCTGATCATAGTAGATACTTTTAACAGGTTGGTGGCTAAGTCTGTTAAATTGTAGCAACAAAAGGCTTCATTTGACTTGTTCCTTAGTCAAATGCAGAAATTCAAATTTGTGCATCAACATAATGAATTGAGTTGCAGTTAGCGGGACTGACATGGCCAAGTCACTTAGTTAAGTCAGTCAATTCAAGTTTGTGGGAAAGAAGTAGAGTTGTGCATGCGTTGATTGCTAAGATCTAGCAATATAGTGGAGCTATAGTTAGTGAAACTCGATTATCTGAGCTCTTGTTATGAATAGAGTTAGAACAAGTTCAGTTGAGTAATTGTAATTATTGTTAACTTACTGATCTCTTAATTAACTTGTCAATTTACTAAAAATAGCCCTAGTCATGCATGCAATTCAAATTGCCTAGCTAAGTGGAGGGAAAAGGAATAATTATATTTATTGTTGTATATTGTTGAGTGTACACAGTTTTCATATAGTAGCTGAGATAATTTCCTTAGGAATTGCGCAAGGAAATAGGAGGAGTAGGAGGCCTAGATTTGGCTAAGTATTTTCCAGAGCATAATTAGGAGGAAGAAATTAGTATTGCAGTGCAAGTTGAGCTTCAAAGATTAAAGTTGTCATTGTAATAGATCTATATTCTCATCTGATATAATACAAATAGAGGATGAGTTTTTCCCATTTGGGTTCCCTAGTAAAAATATTGTATTCATTGTGATTGAATGATTGCATGTGTTTCTATTGTATGTTTTCCTTTCCATAAATTTAGTAGAAGAAATTTATATCTACTAATTTCATTCTAATTTCATTAGCAACTGCAAATTTTGAGTTATTTCTACATTGTATTAGAGCTATTAAAAATTGCATAGAAACCAGATTCCTAATCATATCTTAAATAAATTTCGAATAAAAGATTTGTGGTGCAGGAATTTTCTTCAGTGCAGGAACAATGCCTTTCTATGATTTAGGCTTGAGTATACATTGGAGGGCACTTCGAATTTTATATATTGGAAAGACATAATGGAAGTTGTGTTGGATGACAATGGAGTACTAGAGTACACACAAACTGATATTCCAAAACTAGCAGCATCAGATGCACAAAAGTTGGCTCAGTGGAAGAAAGACATAACAAAATCTAGGAGGATTATCCTGAAGGGGATCAGAAATCATGTGGTTTTGAATTTGCATGGAATGGAGACTGCATTTGCAATGTGGAAAACCCTCACATATATATTTGAATGGAGTAGTGTTGTTAGGGAATTAGCATTGAAAGATAAGCTCAGGAACATTTGAATGCAGAAAAATGAAACCATTGCTCAGTACCTATCCAGATTCACTCAGGTCAGAGATGAACTTAGAGGAGTTGGAGAAAATGTTCCACCATATGAGCTTGCGAGATTAGCACTCCTTGGTCTTCCCAAGTCTTGGCACAAATATCAGGATTCATTTAATGGAAGAGACAAGCTCCCATATTGGGAGAGACTTTTGTTTGACTTGGTGTAGGAGGATATTAGAAGAAACACTAGAGATGGAGTCTCATCTAGATCTAATGAGGAAAAAGAATGTGATCTAGTTGGAAAAGGAAAGAATGCCAAACGAAATAAGGCCCAAGGTGAGGTAGAATCCATCCAGCACCATGGAAAGAAGAAAGACCACGATAAAATTAAATTATTTCACTGCCATGACTATGGACACTATGAAACCAAGTGTCCACACAAGAAATCTAGAAATAATTTTGTAGCAGCAAGATAATATGCTTTCACATCACAATTCGAGTTCAATTTCACCCCCAATGATTGTATGGAAAGCATGGTAAGAGGGAGTGAGTGATACCTAGATTCTGGTGCTTCATATCATATGACAGGAAATAAGGAATTCTTCAACATCCTAGAGGAGAAGGACCTGCAATTACCCATAGAGCTTGGAGATGATGGGAGGTATAGTACCAAAGAGATTGCCACTAACACCTTTAATAGGGAGTCAGGCTTGCACCTTCGCCCAAATAATGTAATGTATGTGCATAGCATGAAAGAAAAAATACAGTTTTTGTAGTTGTACTTAAGGACAGAGGATATGATGTGGTGTTCAGTAAGGGGAAAGCGTATCTTAAGAATGTTGCTACTGGAAAAGTAAAACAAATTGGTGTTAAAGTTAAAAATATCTACAAGCTAGAGGTATATTTTTCCATTCATGCAGTTATATCTCTAGGAGTGAGGTGGGGCAATGTAGAGCATTAGTCCCAGAGTTGCAAAGATTTGGGAAGGGTCCATAGGAGAGCAACAACAACTGTAGTATACTCTTCTAATTGATCATTACCCTTGCTATAAGGGCCCATAGTATTCAATAGGAAAAATATCAATGTTAGTTGATGCAATCATATCGTGAGCACCAATTGTAGAGGCTAGTAGCAGTCAAAGACTCAGAAGACAGTTGCAGCTCAAAGACGTAGTTGATTCGATATTATTTATATTTCTCAGTTGCAGTTGTTGTATTAGCAACAACAATAGTGAGAGGGAGTGTTAATTGTGTTACAGTACATTACTTCATAGGAGTAGGATTGGGGTTGTGCATAACCCTTTTCTTACTAAGAGGGAGTGTTAAATTGTAGCAAGAAAATGTTTCATTTGACTTGTGCCTTAGTCAAATGGAGAATTTTGAATTTCCTCATTAGTGGGATGACTTGAGTTGCAGTTAGTAGGAGTTACATGGCCAAGTCACTTAGTTAAGTCATTCGATTCAATTTTTTGGGAAATAAGTAGAGTTGTGCATAAGTTGATTGCTAAGATCTAGCAATCTAGTGGCGTTATAGTTAGTGAAACTCGGCTAGATATGAGCTCTAGTCATGAATAGAGTCAATAGGAGTTTAGTTGAGTATTTGTAACTGTTGTTAACTCACTGATCTCTTAGTTAAGTAGTCACTTTACTAAAAATAGCCCTAGTCATACATGCAATTTGAATTGCCTAGTTAAATGGAGGGAAAAGGTATAATTGTATTTATTTGTGCATATTGTTGAGTGTATAGAGTTTGCATGTAACAGGTGAGCTAATTTCCTCAGGAATTTTGCAAGGAAATAGGATCCTCCTATTCTTTAATAGCAATAATTACACAAGGAAATAGGAGGAGAAGGAAGCCTAGATTTGGCTAAGTATTTGCCAGAGCAGACTTAGGAGGAAGAGATAATTATTCCAGTGCATGTTGAGCTTCAAGGATTGAAGTTTTCATTGTAATATATTTATACTCATATGATATAATACAAATAGAGAAAGGGTTTTTCCCAGTTGGGTTCCCCAGTAAAAATATTGTGCTCATTGTGATTGAATGGTTCAATGTGTTTATATTGTATGTTTTCCTTTCTACAGATTTAATAGAAGAAATTTGTGTCTATTTATTTCAATCTAATTTCATTAGAAATTGAAAATTTAGATTTATTTCTACAGAGTCCAGGGTGAGGGATCTCCATTGAGTGGTAAAAATATTTGATTCAATGGTGTTTTATCACCTCCCGTTGTGGACGATCTATTGGCATACTCCTCGGGATCTTACAGGATCTTATGTCACCTTTGAAAAGATCCTTCGAACTCTTTTGTAGGATAATAGGGATGGAGATAAATGGGAACTAATCTTGTATCATTCTTAATGGCATGTCTGAGGAGGATGAGGTGAAAAAAAGGAAAATTTCCCTTTCTCATTCAAAGCTTTAGATGAAGGTTTAAAGTACCTAGGGTTCTTTATAAACCAAACAAATACCACACAACATATTGGATGTAGATGGTTCAAAACGTGGCAGGGTATATTTAGGTGTGGTCATACTGTTTACTAATGAGAGGAGGGCATCTGGTTTTTCTCAAGGCCATCATGGAAAGTATTACAGTATACCATAATTCTATAGTAGTGATTCCAAAAGGAGTTATAAACGAGATCCAAAATGCATGCCTTATATTTTTGTGGATGAGCGATGGAACTCATAAAGGATATATGTTAGTCAAGGGGAATAGAATCATGGCTTCAAAGGAGCTTGGAGGATGGGGGCTAAAAGAGATTCATCTCTTTGCAAAGGTGTTGGTTGGTAAGAATTTATGGAGCTTAACAAGGGAATCATTCATCTAGTTCAAAGTTATGCAAGCTAAGAATTTTCTAGGTACATCTATTGTGGATTGGTTGAGAGTACCAAATAAATCCTCCATGGAATTGATAGTGTGAAAGCATATAATTAGGGTCTTTCACTTAGTTGGTTTGTGGTTGGATTTATGCATGGGGAATGAAAAACTCATTAGATCCTTGGTATGGCGGAGAATAATTGCAATCTCTCAACCCCTCTTCTTCATGAATTGAATCTTCTGAACTTGTTATGTCTAGCTGATGCCATCTCATAACACCCATAGGTTGGGGGTCAAGAAGGTTGGAAGATGGCTAGGGATATGTGTTGATCTTCTTGTCAAAAATCAAGTTCAAATTCATGATAATGTTCTAGATTTTATTTGTTGGAGAAAGAACCCTCTCTCTAGAGATTTCACTGCAAAATTGGGGTAAAATGCATGGTGTGAAGAAAATTTCTCAGGAGAAAGATCTTGATTGTGGAAGGTATTATTATGACCCAGGGCACCACTAAAATCTAAAATTTGTGCTTGGATAGCTCTTAACATTTTTTTTTACCTAGGACAAGTTGCAAAGGATACGTTGGTCTGATCCAAGTTATTTCCCCCTATGCAAGATTCAAGAGACACATGATGATGTTTTTATGCATTGTAGTTACATTGTTTAGATCTATGGATACCTTTGGAATGACTTGAAGCAAAATTTTATATGGTTGGGAGTTTCACTACTAAATACATGTAGAAACAAGATGGTTGGATAAGGTAGTATAAACTTACCTAGGATTACCTTTTCTGTTAATAATTTGTGTGCAATGGGCATGGAATCAAAACATCTTCCAAAAAACGTATATTCCTCCAGACTATGTGCAATAAAAATAGCAATGATGGAACAAGAATTTAAGTCAAATCCAAAACAGTCAAGGCCAAGAAACATGATTATACCACCGATAGATTTTGAATACACATGGGGTTATTTTGATGGGGCTAGTCAAGGCCATCCATCACAATGTGGAGTGGGGGTGGTCCTCCATTTCATTCAACCAAACTATCTGCATTACGTATATGGACTAGGAAGAGGATTGAACAACAAAGAGGAGTTTATGGCCCTATGGATGTTGTTGGAATTGGAAAAGGAAAAATAAGTAACATGCCTCTAGGTATTGGAGGACTCAGAACTAGTTATCAACTAAGAAAACAAAAAGGAAAAGGTGAAAATTCTTGGTATGGAAACCTTCCTATTTGATATCCTTGATGCTAATAGTTCTTTTGAACTCATTTTATTCTACTACATTCTCTATGATTTGAACATTGAAGTTGATTCTCCATCTAAAGAAGCACTTTCTTTGCCAATTGGATTTGTCAAATATCATGAATATTTGGATGGGGAGGAGATTGAGTCTTGTAGAAATTTTGAATAATTTAACACATATTCAACAGAGATTATCCTGATCATGTACTATTGCGGAAAACATACATAATACATAAGCTCCTCTACGTTGATCATCAATATAGAAGCATCAATAACAATAAAACATCAAGAGCATTCACACATAACACAGTATGTATCCCGGGGAAAGCATCTCGCTAAAAACCCCAACTATCTGTATATTAATGATTGAGTCATGTAACATTACAAAGTACAATGCTTTTCACAAGCAATCCAGTACCAGCTCCACCTGTTACACACAATACAGCTCAGATCTGAATCAATCACTGGCTCAGATCTCTTCCGCTG
>APFE030243405.1:0-18638 GCA_000404065.3 Pinus taeda
GAATGAAGATTGAAGACATTCCAAAAACAGCATTTAGAACTCATGAGGGTCATTATGAATTTTTGGTCATGCCTTTTGGCCTTTCCAATGCACCTTCAACATTTCAAGGTTTGATGAATTCAATTTTCAAACCATTCCTTAGAAAATTTGTGTTAGTATTTTTTGATGATATACTAATCTACAACAAGTCTTGGAAGGATCATGTTGAACATGTTGACAGGGTGCTACTACTATTGGAGGAGAAATAATTATATGCAAAAAGATCCAAATTCTTCTTTGGAGTCCAAGAGGTGGAATATTTGGGTCATATTGTATCTCATGAAGGAGTTAAGGTAGACCCTAGAAAAATTAAAGCCATTAAGGAATGGAAAATTCCCACATCGATAAAGCATCTGCGAGGATTTCTTGGGTTGACAGGGTATTATCGCAAGTTTGTTAAGAATTATGGGAGAATAGCAGCACCTCTAACAACATTATTGAAGAAAGATGCATTTTCATGGACTCCAAAAGCAACAAAGGCCTGCAAACATTTAAAGAGGCAATGTGCCAAGCACCGGTCTTAGCTACACTGGACTTCACAAAAACCTTTATTGTGGAATGTGATGCTTCAGGAAATGGAATTGGTGCTGTTTTAATGCAAGATGAAAGACCCATTGCTTTTGAAAGTCGTCTAATCAAGGGAAAGTTCTTACACAAAGCTATTTATGAGAAGGAAATGTTGGCAATACTCCATGCACTTAAGAAATGGCGACCCTACCTAATGGGAAGACACTTCAAGGTAGAAACATATCATGATAGCCTTAAATACTTTTTAGAACAAAGATTATCCTCTGAAGAGCAACAAAAATGGGTTACAAAGATGTTGGGTTATGAATTTGAAATAATCTACAAAAAAGGGAAGCAAAATGTGGTGGCAGATGCACTCTCAAGAACGGATGAGGATGTGGAAACATTTTTGTGCGCCATTTCTATTATCCAACCAGATTGGATAAATAAAGCAAGGGAGGAATGGAAGAATGATGAAGAAGTGTGGGCACTTATTCGAAA
This sequence comes from Pinus taeda, assembly GCA_000404065.3. Classification (NCBI taxonomy): domain Eukaryota; kingdom Viridiplantae; phylum Streptophyta; class Pinopsida; order Pinales; family Pinaceae; genus Pinus; species Pinus taeda. The sequence continues at coordinate 1,048 of APFE030243405.1, forward strand.
CTTACAACAAGATTCCAGTACGTCTAATACATTTAGCTGGAAAAATGATCCGTTATGGTACAAAGGTTGCATATACCTCTGTAAGAATTCCCAGCTAAAACAAAAGATTCTTATGGAATTGCACACTTCTCCCTTAGGAGGGCACTCAGGATTTTTAAAAACTTACCACAGGGTTAAGAAGGATTTTTTTTGGAATGGCCTTAAATCAGATATTCAAAAGTTTGTGGCGGAATGTTTGGTTTGCCAAAAAAATAAAGTTGAAACAATTAAGACACCAGGTCTATTACAACCTTTATCCATTCCAAGCCAACGTTGGGAGGAGGTTTCAATGGATTTTATCACAGGTTTACCCAAGTCTGAGGGAAAGAGTGTCATCATGGTGGTATTTGGCAGACTTCGCAAGTATGCACACTTTTGTGCATTATCACATCCATTTAAATCCAGCACAGTTTCCACGGCATTTATGGAAACAATTCAAAAGCTACATGGAAATCCAAAGATTATTGTAAGTGACAGAGATCCCATTTTCACTGGACATTTTTGGACTGAATTATTTTTTTGTCTTGGTACTCAGTTAACTCATAGCTCATCTTATCATCCTCAATCTGATGGGAAAAATAAGATAGTAAACAAATGTTTGGAAGGATATCTTCGTTGCTTTATATCTGATAAACAGACACAATGGGTCAAATGGTTACCTCTGGTTGAATGGTGGTATAACACTTCCTTCCATAAAGCAACAGAAATGACCCCATTTATGGCACTTTATGGGTATGAACCACCATCCATCACATCATATTTAAGAGAAAATTATAAGGTTAAAGCAGTGGAGCATCACATCGAACATCAACAACAAGTCCTCCAACTCTTAAAGGATAACCTCATTTTGGCACAGAATAGAATGAAACAACAGGCAGATCAACATCGCAGCGAAAGAAGTTTTGTTGTAGGTGATTGGGTATTTCTACCGCTACAACCATATAAGCAAATGTCCCTCAACAAAGCTAAGAAGGATAATAAATTATCACCAAAGTATTATGGTCCGTACAAGGTGTTGCAAAAGATTGGTACTATGGCATACAAATTGGAGCTTTCTGCAGCTTCTCGATTGCACCCAGTTTTCCATGTTTCATGTTTAAAGAAGGTTATAGGCGACAAGCTCCCAGTTCAAACAATATTGCTAGAACTTGATGAGGAAGGAAAAATTATATTGGAACCGGAAGCAGTCACAGAAACAAGATCTCGACAGCTACGAAATTGATCAATTTCGGAGTATCTTATCAAGTGGAAGAACTTATCTACGGAAGATTCCACATGAGAGGATGAGAATTTTAGATAGAAGTATCCAGAACTACTCAAGCGTTGAGGACAACACTTTTTTTGAAGGAGAGGGGCATGTTGGGTCCCTATAATACTAGTGATTACCCCATTACTATGGTAGTTGTACTCCTTATTAATATTGTTGTGCCCCTATTGCCCCCATATTATTATTACTGTGCCCCATAGAATCCCTCTATTGTTATTTTTGTGGCTTTATATTATTATTATTAGGTCGGCTGGGTTATATTGTGACTCCTTAGACTCCTATATATAGAAAGGAGTTTTGTCATTTGTATCATCCAAGAATTGTTCATTTATGTAATCTAAAGGAGGTTGCCCCTCGAAGAGGCTGAATTCTAAGGCGTTGATCCATCTTTTCTATCCTTTCTTGATCTAGTTTCATAACAAGATCCAACAAATAATGCAACTTCACCCTCATTTTCAATGCAATACTTCATGTATATGTTATGCAAAAATGGTGGTTCTATGAAATTAATAACATCACCAATGATCCTATCATTCAAGATTATCCTTTCTTGCCCCATCAAAGAATCCCAATGGCTAACTCTGATCCCATGGAAGGATCTATAATTTCTAAATTTTTGTCATATTTGGTGGTATCTTGAAATTTTTTGACTATCTCCTCACCAATTCCACACTGGCATTTTCTTAGACTTGTTTGTTCTAGTAGATGATCTAGTTTCTAGCCCACCAAACACATATCACTAACAAGCAAGGAAATGTTTCATAACCTTTCATCATCCTATATTTTCCCCAATTCCTCATCCAATTCCCTAGGATAGATGATATGTATACCATGGACGTCATGAGTTCAACACCCAACATGTTCTAGATGTGCCCTACATAAGTACAATGAATGAAAATGTGATTAATTCATTCTTCTTTCTCCAAACATAATGTTCATGTCCATGGCCCTACCAAATCCCTCTTAAGTAAGTTGTCCCATGTCAATGTTTTGTTGCTGAGAGCCAACCATAAGGTGATTTTGTATGTGAGAGGTACAAGTTTCTTCTAGAGGTGTTCCCAACACCATTTCCTCTCACGGGCCTCTTTTACCTTAGTTTTTGGAAAGTATCATAATCTCTTGTAAAATATCTCATTGTTGTATTTTTGGACTACAAAATGAAGTCTGGTTCATCTTTTGAGAGACAAGTATAAAACTAGATCATAAATAGGACACCTAAGGTCTCCATTCCTCTTCTTCCCATCTAGTAGCGCCTATATCTTTAGTTGAGATATTTTAGTCTTGACCTCAAAATCAAGGTAAAATTCATCTCCCAAGGAAAAAAAATGTTTTGGGAGTGTGAGTGTTTAGTCACTACCATAGACAAAAAAAAATATTTTATGCCATCTATCATGAGTTTTCTCTAAATCTTATAGTTTTTCCATTGCTAATGCACTATATTAGCCACTCCCCTAGAAGAGGGAATTAATCCACCGATTATCTCAATATTACGGAGGTATTCTTGGCCTAACTTTAGGGATTTTGAATTCCAAATGATAATTGGCTACCATGGGAGATAATTTTATGCCATTACTCTTCTCCACAGACTTATATTTTGTTTTACTTTGCAAAAAATAATCACGTCCAATTCTTTGGAGAACGTGACTATGTTCTTTGAACACTAAACTCCTAGTGAATTGGGCGATGTTGTATCTAATCATGGAGTTCCCTCCTTCTATTTACTTCCCAAACTTAAGAAATTTATGTTTTTTTTTGTTGATGATGGTTAATATTTCCTTATACACTGAAGCTTGTGAACATGTAATAAATTGGTATGCTTTGAATAATATATTGGAAGAGAACCAAATGGTCTCCTATATTAAAAAAAAATATTGGTCCATATCCCGATATTGGCCTCCACATTGGTGTATATCCATATCTAGTGAAAGAGGCTTCCAATTGAATCTTATAACTTTTACCCTCCCCTTATGAACATTATCTAATGGGGAAAGTATTCTGTTAAAAAATACTACGAAGAATCATCTAGAATGTTTTAAATGATGCACTAATTTAGCTTGTATATAGAAATTTAAGTTTCTTTGTAGAAAAGCATGAGGCATCGAGAGATCATGGACAAATTTGAATGAGATGCTTCACCCAGTAGGAAGACATGATCTACTAACTAGAGATGAGACAAGTATTTTGAGATTGATAATTGGACTCCCTTAAGGTCTCCTATGTATTTGACTTCAGAAATTATCCTACTTAGCCCTTCTGCAAATAGAAAGAAAATGAACAAGGATAGGAGGAATCCCTCTCTAAACTCCCTGAGGGCTCTAAAATACGTTTACATGAATTATTTATTGAGAAAGGTGAAAGAATCTAATTGATAAAATCCCATTATCCACTTGACCACTGAAATGTCACCTCCCATCTCGTTGGAGAGGATTTTGGCAAGGGTCTAATTTACATTGTTGCTTGCTTTAGATATATCTAGTTTTAAAGCCACTATTGTTTTCCTGTCCTTTCCACTCGAGAGTAGGGATTTTTCACCGATATATACTTACTCATGAATTTTGATTTTTTTTTAGAAACCCAAACTTCTCCTCTAGGATGATTTCGTTTAAAATTGGCTTCAACTTTCTTGCAATTAATTTTGATACTATCTTGTATATAATATTGTAGCATGAAGTCATATGAGATTATGCATAGAAGTAGCATACTTTTCATTGGCAATCAACACAATTGGATTTTAGCTACCCTTAGAATTTTCTCAAGTTCCAAGGCTTCATGGCTACTGCCACCAAGTCCTCGTTGAACATGTTGTACAATCATTCAAAAAGATTCCACGATGAACCCATTTGGGCTAGGGTTTTTCCTTTTCTCATAGAGAAAAGAATGACATGCAACTTTTTTTCTATTACTTTGGCCTTCAATTAAAGGTCCATCTATTATGTTATAACATTGGGGAACATGTTTACCACTTCAAGGATGTCCCATATAGGACATGCTATGGAATAATTAAATTTATCAAGCAATGTTTCTAGTACCCCTTCCCCACATTGAAGAATTCTTTAGGTATGGGCTATTTTGATTGGTTCTACATCAACTAACTTTATTTCCTAAAAGCAATGCAAGAGAAAATCACCTAGGGAAACCCTGCTTACCCACACCCCCCATAATTATCTTTGACATAGAGTGAAGTTAAGGTCCCATTATATAAGTAATTTTGGAGCATATACAATCCCTTGGGTGAAAATATTTTCCTAGTAGTATTTTTTATTCACATAGTAAGTGTATACATTCACCACACAAATCTCTATGTTTAATTCTGAATGTTTTAAATCCACATAAATAAATTTCCTACTAAACGAGGAAGCATGTGTAAAGACAATCGAGCTTCACTATTTAACTAAATATTTTGATAGTCCCTCTACGTCTAAGGTATAAAAAGGCAATCCTTGAAGCCACTCCCCTAAAATTTCATCTACTTTTTCTCCTAACACCATAGTTTCATAGAGTCTAAACACATTACCATTTTAGGCATGAATGAGCCTCTTGAAGGAATATTTTTTGGGCATGGCCCCAACCCCCCTCATGTTGATGGAGAGGAATTTCACGGGAAATCCATATTGAGGAATTCTACTCTAGCGGAACATGAATTAATGCTTGAATGATGACCCTATTTATTTTCTAACGAATATTTTCCTTGAGCCTTGAGGAAAAAAGAATTTCAAACCACTTTTATGGAGTATGGTGGGTTTTGAGCCACAACTTCAGAGGGCTAGAAAGCTTCTTTAGCCTTATCCAAAGATTGAAAATTGCATGTCTCTCGAGATAATGGATGTTTTTTTGCTACTTTTGAGGTGATGGATACCAAATATATAACTATTTCAAGGGAAAGGGATTATGAAGAGCTATAGGCATTTCGGCTAATCCTCTTCAATGAAATCTTATGGATGGAAATCCCTCCACTCAACAATTATTTTGATAAAAAACTAAAGGAATTTTTTATAGATCAATGGGGGGAAGGAGTTATTACCTACCACTAAAGGATCGTTGAATTCTCTTTCTATTTGACTGGGATGTTCCTAACTTCCAAATCTATCCATTTACATCAATTCATTGGAGCTTCTTCTTAGTTTGTAGTCCCTTTCTATTTCAAATCTATTTTGTGTAGGGCTCCTGATGTCCCCTTTCAGGGTCATATATCAACTGAGTGGCTTGTTGTTGAAATATCTAACTAGGTTTTGTCTTCATAATGACATATGTAATCCTGATTTTAGGTATTAAATTTAACGAGAAAAATAAACTTGTTCTTTCTTTCTTGAGGACTAGGTTTCATGCTCAAGAGGAATTTATTCATAGCTTCTAGAGTTTATTATTCATTGTCATGTATGAAAGACCCATGTCGGCATGTTACATATTGTAGAAAGAATTTATTTGAGTCAAAATCAAGTCAAAGAACCCTCCAATACCAAGTCATGATGCAATATTCAAGTCGGACTACACTCATGATTAAGTTGGTCTAAAAGGAAAAATTTGACCCAATAAGAAGATTATATAAAGGAGACCTCAACCTCAGTTGGAGAAGAAAATTCAGTCACTCATGTTTGATTGCAAGAGAGAAAAGTAGTGTGAATAAGAATAGGACGAAGGAGGAAGAGAAAGTCGAGTTCCTGTGGTTGTTTTTGGGTTAATACTCTCTAGACTTGTGCAGGAATTAGGTCACACATTGTAAAAATTAATTTTAATTGCATAAATGAAGGTAGGGCATCAGGAATAACCATATTGGAAGTCAAATTATATAGGATAAGTATTCTACCCAAGCAAAGGAGAAAGGAATGAGATCACACCATGATATATCTCACATGAAAATGTTATGGCTTCTACAAATATGTTTCTAGGTAGGTTCAAGTTGCAGAAGATTTTTTTGTGAAGATTGAAGTTGTGGAAGAATCTCCTCGAAAGGTCAAAATTGCTGAACAACCTACTAGGCAGGTCAAAATTGCAAGATGAAGGAGATGAAATCGTGAATTGTAAAAAGAAGTTGTAAGCAAGATTTGACTTTTTCTTGGAGGGTCTTTTTCAAGGGTCTAAGTCTTGGAATTCTTTAATTGAATGTTTTATAAGAAGAAAAATTATTGTGGGTTTTTTGTTTGAGTCAGAGAGGATTTTTCATAGGTTGATCACCTATATCATGTGTCCTTTGTCTTACTATTCTTTATGGTTTGATAGTAGTGTTAGCCTCCTGCTGCAGCAGGTTACTCATATTTCATGATTGACATTTTACAGACCAAATATGTCATACTTTGCATGCTGCAATGCTCCATATTTGCTAAATAGTCACCAAGCAAGGAAGGCTACTCAAAGTTCATCTAATTGCTTTCCAATTTTGAAGAGTCATTCCAGTTTTGTAGAATTTTCAGCTAAAGGGAGGTCCAAACAGCCTAATCTTGGTCCTCCTACGTTTCAATTTCCCAGTTTAGAATATAGAGAATGAAAATCTGTCCAAATAGCTTAATCCTGGCAGATTCGTAGATAGGTAGAGAATCGAAGGAGCCCAACTTCTTAATTTGGGTCCTTGGAAGAAATAAGGGTAGTTTTTAGATAGGAAGGCATAAAGAGAAAAATTGAAATGTTGGGTCTACAAGTCTAAGTGTACCCAAACTAAAAGAAGAAAAAATGTTAGGTAAGTAGGCTGGGTAGGTAGTTTTGAGGTTGCAGAATCTTGATGTCTGTTCATTACCATGTTTTAAAGTATCATCTCTACTCAGATCATAGTCATCAAGCCTTTTTATATGAAGAAGCTCAAACCAGGCATAACTAACCTCCCTTTATCCATCTTCCCGAAATCATTAACTAATTTCCCCAAAAAGAGGTCAAGATCTGCTTGATATCTCTTAGTTTCATCATTTTCCATGTCATTTAGCCTCGGTGGAGATCTGCTTCACCCAAGGAGGATCCATGCTTTCTCTATAAGGTTCTATCTCCCCGTTGAAGCCTAAGATCTCTCAAACTTAGCGCTTTCTTATCATTTCCATATTAACTGCTGACATTATTATTTAACTCCCTATATTTTCCCCATCCCCTTACTAAAACTATGAATTTAATCCCCTTATCTAAATATCCCCTCCCCCTGGTTGAAAATAACCATAAGTACCCCCGGGAATTGCTCAGTTTATCTGAAACTTGGAAAGAACCCTCATGCTGCCCCTTCAAACCATATTCTAAATGCAATAGACTCCTTCCAAAGTATAAAATTCCTTTTTAGGTTATCAGACACCTTCGGAGGCCTCAAATACTCTTCAAACGCACATACTCACTCCTTCCGATTGCAATAAACCCTTGTCGATTTCCTTAACATTATTATAATCCTGGTGAGCCATCTCACATCAGCATATCGCAATATGTTTACCACATAGGTGTGCCCCATTCCTTGTTGCCCGATGCGATATCGCGATATCGGCGATCGACAGTTGCAAGCATCGCATTTCCAAAATAAATACCTCCTCGTTCCCCGCCGATGCGATATTGCGATCGCATCGAAAGAAGTTTATCGCATCGCAGTAAAATATAAGTCACCCTGCCACATCACCTCGCTGACGTCATCTGCCATACAGTTGACGTCATGCTGACGTCAGCATCCAGAAAAAGGGAAAACGTGCAAGCGCGAAAGTCGAGCTTCAGAGCTCTGGAACGAGAAACAGAGGTAGTTTTCGATGTGATTAGCGCAAATCGCGCATCGCTACAGAAAATGAGCGATATTGGGGAATCTTTAGGGAATCTTTTGATTCCTTGGCCCTTTTGCACTGAAAAAGCCTGAAATTTCCCGATTTTGCCAGATGAAATGGATTTGATGACAAGGAGAAACCAGAGATAGAGATTAAAGAGTATCAGATCAAATTTGTAGAGAGAAAGCACGTCAAAGAGTATCAGAAAGCGGCGGAGATCATCAATGTAGCGGCAAAGAGTATCAGCGAAGATCTTAACAGTGGCCCAAAGAAGGTGAAAATTAAATACCTTCCAGCAAAGTCAAAGAAAAGGGCGAGGCCACTCACAACTCTCAAATCACGATTATTGCACATTTAACTCACACCAGAACAGAACTGCAAATCCAAAAGCATAGTTATTCCAGCAGTACTACATCGAGCCCCCAAGGGCCACATTGCACTCTTTTTTATCCAGGTACCTCTGACACAACTCAACAGATATTTACCTGCATTTAATTTTGGCACAATTTTATGTTTAGAAAGCTCTTTTTGCAGACCTGTTTTAGGTCGATTATAATAAATAGTTTGAGATATTTTCACTATAAAGGCAGCCCTCAATACTGTATTAAGGGTTGGTTGGTTGTTTGACAAGCTATCCTTAGCTGATTTTGTTCCAGGAGAGACTCACACTGTAATACTTGATAGTTTCTATAATCAAAGACTGCTTATGAGCTCTGGAGAATGGATTGTTCAATGTGGTTAACGGTTGAAAAGTGATTATGGAATTCTTGTGCTGTTACATAACTCAATAAGTGCTTCTTACCTCTGTTTTCCATTCATAAGTTATCATCTAAATAGCAGAAAAGAAGATTAGCCTAGAATTTCTTTAATTACACTTTATGCTCAATTTCTGTTGTTTCTCTACGTTTTCATTTGGTAAGGCATAAATATGAATTCCATATGGCTCATGTTTTCCCTAACCTCATCACACATGACATTTATCTAGGGATTCTTCATTGCCCCTAGATAGGGATCATCCATTCACACTGTTAAGCTGAGCGAGAGATTCTTAAGTGCCTCTCATTCCTTACATGTCATCGATCCTTTCAGATTGAAAGTTGTGTTGTGTGCAGTTATCCCACTCCATATTTCTCTTATGACCAAGAAAACGCACTAGCAATCCTAACCCATGACTCCATGCCCAATGGTTTGAAACTTATCATTTCATGAGCTGCCTCTCTACTGGAAAGCATCTTCCTTCCACTCAAACACAAACAAGAAACCTGAACCCGACAACTAGCCTAAAATCTTCATCAACAAAGTTGAATCATTAAGAGAGAGCCCTCTCTGATTGCAGGTGGGTTAAAACCTGCAATCCAAATATTGGTTTGTGGTTACGTCGATTGTATCCCTACAGGAGCCTAGGGATAACCTGAGTGATAACATAATGGCGATTTCGCTGGGGACCTCCTCAGATAATCTCACTAAACCAGTCTACAGCCCCACAGAGGAAGAAACCGACCTTTGAAAGCCTCGATCGACCTGTGTTCTTAGAAAAATTTCCCAAAATATAGATTAGAAGATGGCTCATAAAAAGCAAACACGTAATACATGATGAAATCCTGATCCCAATCGCCCAGCTGTTTTTGAAAATCCGAATTTAATCCCTAAGATCATTAGAAAACAAAAGCAAAAAGAAGACCCGACTGCTGCGAGTCCTGAAACAGTTCAGCCAAGCAATGTTCCAACCCCTGTCAAAGTTCTATTTCGGTCAACCCCGAGTTCCCCTGGTTCATCACCCCTTTCCCCAAGCAGGTCTTCTACACCTCCACCCTATAATCCTATTACCACTACTACTCCTTCTACCTCGGTTGTTCCTGTTATCCCAGTTGCCTTAGTTTTTCCGCTTATCCCCATCATCATGGCTAATAGATATGTGCCCTTACAATTGCCTGCTAATCCTGGGGCTATGCCTCAGGACTACCAGACAAAAATCACCTATTTTGATGGCACGAACTCCTGCACCGCCCTACAGCATACAAAGAAGATGCAGGATTATTTCGAGAGTTATGAAATTGATGACAACAGTTTAAGAATGAAGATTTTTGTCCAAATTTTGACCGGTGATGTCAGACCCTGGTTTAGGGCACTGACACCCAATTCCATATTAAACCCCGAAGCCTTATACCAGGTATTTATTAACAGATGGGAAAAAAATAAATATCCCCTACACATACTATCTGAGTATGATACTATCTAAAGAGGACCTCATGAAACAGTTTTGGATTACTGTGTAAGGTTTAATAATGTTTACAATGCAATACCACAAAATTTAAGACCTCCACCTGATCTCTATTTGTACAAATTCCCTGATGGCTTTAATGATGAGATGGCATATCAGTTAAGGGAAAGAGCCCCTCAAAGCCTTGCAGAAATGCAAGATGTTGTTGTTAGTGTGGAGACAAATCTATTTGCTAAAAGAAACAGAGCTAGAACTAAGAGAAGAACCACTTTCAAAGAAGAACCCTCAGCCTTCGATCAGAAGCTAGATGCTATCATCAGTGGCATCCACAGGCTCGGAGATAGAGTAGACAATGTTGAGAGGAAAACTTCATGGGAAGGTCAACAGCCCAATGTCATAAGGAACCTGAACTTCAGAAAAAATCAAAACACAAATGCTGGAAGGGCTAGTCCCGACCATGATATTAGGCCTGCTTTTCGAGAAAACTATGTGGAGGAATCTACATCCACTGAGCCCACACATGGGACTCATATGAACTTGATAGATTCAGAAAATGAACAGAAAATCTTTCTTACTAAAGAAGGCCGACTATACCCTGATGCAAAACAATTTCACACCAAGTCGGGAGAGTCTTTCGATTTTAAACAAGGCTATGATACTGTTGTGTACGAGGTACACAAGCAATACAAATTAAGAACGAGGACCATTGATGTTACCCCATCTAGCAGAACAAACGATAGAAAACAGCTCAGCAAAATTAAAGGAAATGTTACCATAAATCAGCCAGCTGACAGCTCTATCCTAAGCCCACATCAGATCACTATGGAGGATGTAACAGACACACACTCTCCTATTGATCAACCTCTACCTCCTTCCTCCCCAAAAGAAAATCTGAACACCACTCCAAAAAATCCTCCCAAAACAGAAATACCACAAACTGTCATACATCATGACATTGACATTCCAAAAGAAAACATAGAGAGTATGCCTGAAAAAGAGAAATCTACCACTATGAACACCAAAAAATCATTGGAAAAACCATTTAGTTTAGAAGCAGAGATTGGAAAACTCAAGATATCCATTCCCCTCTCAGAACTTGCCAAACATGATGTATATAGGCAACAAATTCAAAGGTCACTTCAACTACCAGAGGGAAGGGATGATGTGAACGTTTTAGACGATACCCCGGAGCTGTTGTTTGGTCCAGAAGTTAACGGAAAATCAACATATGGACCTGTTCCACCTTTTTATGTCAGTCTGCACATACATGAGAAAATACTGCATAATGTTATGTTTGACTTAGGTGCCTCACATAACCTTATGCCCAAAGTTGTAATGGAAAGGTTGAACCTTGATGTCACAAGACCGTACAAAGATCTGTATTCCTTTGACTCAAGTCAAGTCAAATGTTTGCCTGATCAAGACTTTGTGTCTCTCTAGTCCAATTCCCCAACAAGACAATCTTAATGGACGTAGTAGTTGCTGACATTCCCACAAAGTATGGCATGCTCCTATCTAGATCGTGGGGAGCAAAATTGCAAGGATCCCTTCAAATCGACCTCTCTTATGCCACTATATCTCTCTTTGGGCAACCAAAGAGACTATATAGAGAAACATTAATGAAATATGTGGTAAGCAGTGAGGAAAAGCCCCAAAATTTTCCAATATACTCAATCCATTCCGATATGGATTCTTTTATTTTATTTAGTGATAACACCAGCCCTCCAACTGATGATAAGTCGTTATCTTTGGAGAAAGGAACATACATCAATGAGGAATCGGTTGCCAATACTCATGAAATTGTCTCAACAGCCAAGGCAACCAACAAACAGCAAGAAGAACATCCCGAAATAGAAATTGTAAGTATGCCCGATCCTCAAAAAACTGAAACTCCCAATACAAACCTCAAACAAGAAATCACATGGTATTTAGAGTTTGATTGTTCTGTTAACAAGTTAGGAGCAGGGGCCAGAGTATGGATTTACAATACACATGATAATCACGCCCAAGGCCATGCCTATAGACTCATTTTCAGATGTACAAACAACATGGCAGAGTATGAAGCTCTTCTCGTAGGCCTTAAGCTGCTAAAATTCCTAGGAGCTACTAAAGTGTCCATCCTAGGTGACTCTGACTTAATTATACAAAAAATGAAAGGTAACTTTGTCGCTAATGATAGTAGAATGAGAGCTTACAAAGCTACTACCACCGAATTACTCAATGCCTTCAGTGAATTCAGGCTTGCCAAAATTGCACGTGATCATAATATTCATGCCCAGAGTCTAGCAACCTTTGCTAGCACATGCAAGCTTCCCTTTGAACCAAATCACCATTTCACCGCTGAAATAAAACAAAGACCTTCAATCCCTAACAATGTCAAGGATTGGCAGGTATTTCAAAATGATGCCCAGATTAACAGTTTCTTAACTCTTGAGGACGAATTTTCCAACACAAACATTGACATAGATGCCATGACCTACTCACAATAGCTAGCAGAAGAAAATCGCCTGACTGTAACAGCTGCAACGGCTAAACAAATCCTTAACCAAATTATTTTTAATAATACAAACATAGAACAGCTGAAACAAATCTGTTTAGAGGAAACAACCAAAGCAGAGGATGATTTTATTGATCTAAAGAGTAATCTTCTACCTGTCGACCTTACTCCATTGGAAGACATGTTTGATGACAATGATGTGCCCAAAAAGCCAAAGATGGAACCTCTAAATGCTGCTATAGAAGAACACAACATAGGAACAGCAGAGCATCCCCGAATGATTAAGTTGTCCAAAAATCTGCCCCCATGTGGATTTGTTCAAAGAATTCCAAGATGTATTTGTCTGGAGTTATGAGGACTTGAAGTCCTATGACACCTCAGTGATCCAACATACCATTCCCTTAAAACCAAATCAAAAACCATTCAAACAGAAACTTAGGAGAATCAACCCATGCTCCTTCCCTTATTGAAAAAGAAATAAAGAGAATGTTTGAAGCAGGTATCATTGCACCCATCAGATTCTCTGAATGGGTATCTAATTTAGTTCCCAGTAGGAAAAAAACAGGAGATATAAGACTGTGTGTAGACTTGAGAAATTTAAACCAGGTCTCTCTAAAAGACCACTACCCTTTGCCCAAAATGGACCATATCTTGCAAAGAGTAGTGGGTTCCTCTAGAATTTTGTTACTAGATGGATTTTCAAGATTTAATCAGATACTTGTTCACCCAGATGACCAGCATAAGACAGCCTTTACCACACCGTGGGGAACATTTAAGTACGTGAAAATGCATTTCGGGTTGAAAAACGCTGGTGCTACCTTTAAAAGGGCAATGGATATTGCATTTTCCAAGGAGATACATGATTTCCTTGTAGTTTACCTTGATGACCTGACCCCATTCTCCAAATCTGACCAAGAGCACCTTAAGCACTTAAGGAAAATGTTCATGACATGCAGGAAATATGGCATTTCCTTTAATCCTAAGAAGTCCCTATTTGCCCTTGAGGAAGGCAAGCTTCTAGGGCATATCATATCAAAAGATGGGATTAGAATTCACCCAGAAAGCATTCAAGCTATCCTTCAAATCCCCTATCCAAGAAACATAAAAGAACTGCAAGCATTCCTTGCAAAGATCAATTTCCTAAGGAGATTTATTCCAAACCTAGCCGAGCTAATAAGGCTATTAAGCAACATGTTGAAGAAGGACGCCAAGGTAAAATGGTCTCTTGAAACCAAGTAGGCTTTTGAGAGTATAAAAACTGCCTTAACTCAAACGTCTGTCCTCACCAGTCCTCAATTCGACAGAGACTTTATCATTTTTTCGTTTGCATCTAAGCACACTATAGCTGCTGTCCTTTTGCAAAAAGATGATCAGGGCAACGAAAAGCCAATTTATTTCTTCAGCCGAGATTTGAGAGATGCACCCTTGAAATATTAGATTATGGAAAAGCAAGCTTATGCCCTGGGCAAAGCCATCAAAGATTTCAGAATTTACATCTTATATTCCCACGTGATTGCCTATGTCCCTAACGTTGTTGTAAAGGATATATTAACTCAAGAGGGACTAGAAGGCAAAAGAGGCAAGTGGATTTCCAGCATCCTTGAATACGACATTGAAATAAAACCCACCAAGCCATAAAAGGACAAGGTTTAGCCAAACTAATGTCCGAAACAAACTTCCAAGCCTTAGACATTAATCAACTGGAAAATGAACCGGAGCTGGCGACTCCACAGATCAGTGAAACCTTCTTGCAATCCCCATGGAATGCTAATATTTTCTTTGTATTGTTAAACCTGTGTGCTCCCCTGGGATTGTCCAGAACCAGGAAAATATTTTTAAGGATGAAATCATCAAAATTTTGTGTCATAGATGGTGCTTTGTTTTGGAAAAATAATGAAGGTATTTTGCTTAATTTTTTAACTACAAATGAAACTAACAACATCATGAAAGAATTCCATGCAGGGGACTGTGGAGGACACTTATATTGGAAGTCCACGGCTGACAAGATCTTAAGGGCTAGCTACTACTGGCCCTCTCTATTTGCAGATGTAAAAAAAAAATTTGTCTCATGCCACAAATGCCAAATCTTTGAAGGGAAAAGAAAACTACTGCCCTTGCCCCTTAAGCCCATTTCAATCGAGAAACCTTTTCAACAATGGGGTCTCGACTTCATTGGAGAAATTCATCCCTCTTCCTCGGGCCAACACAAGTGGATTTTAACAGCCACCGATTATTTCACTAAGTGGATTGAAGCCATTCCATGTAGGCAAGCCAATGATTCCACCATTATCCAATTCCTTGAGAGCAATATCCTTTCTAGATTTGACTGACCTGAGAAAATCATCACTGACAACGCTGTTGCTTTCAAATCCAAAAAGATGATCAACTTCTGCCATAAATACCACATTACCTTAGGCCACTCCACAGCTTACTACCCTCAAGGTAATGGCTTGGCCCAATGGTTAACACTCATGACCAGGTCAACCTAAAAGGAGTAATTCAACCTAGTGAGAAGCCTATATAAAGGATACCTCGAACTCACTTGGAAAACACATCTCACCCACTCAAGTTTTATCATAAGAGAGAAAATGAGTGCAGAGAAGAAGAGGAGAAATGAGGAAGATAAAGTCAAGTATCCGTGGTTGTTCCTGGGCTAATACTCTCCAGACATGTGAATAAATTAGGGAAAATGTTGCAGCAATAAATCTAAATTGCAAAAGTGAACTTAGGGCATTAAGTAGGACTATTTTGGAAGTAGAATTCCCTAGGAGAAAGAATATACCCAAGAGGAGGAGAAAGGAACATGATGAGACCATCACTTCTCTCACATGCAAAGGTTAGCGTTTCTATAGAATATTTTTCTGGGTAGGATAAAGTTCTATATGTGATTTCGCCAAAAACTCTCTAAACAATGTTATGGATCACAGAAGTCTAAATTCCTTAAGCATTTATGTACTCCTATGGGATGGATCCTCCCTATGAGGGGCCATGAGCTAGACCCTAGGGTGAATTAGAATAGTGCATTATCTACTAGTCTTAGAGAGTGAAAATTAGGTTTTGGAGTGAAAATTTTGATAATAGTGGTATTTCCTTTTGGATTTATAGAGCTGAAAATCTCAAAGCTATGGGGAAATGTATATGGTCAATAAATATTAGTAGACAAACTCATATTGTTGTGGCCCCTTTAGTCTCTTAATATAATTAATAAAGAAGGTCACTATATCATATATCAATAGAGAAAAATCATTAATGCTTTGCAAGAGAATAAAGCAGGAATTAGAAGACTAGATTTGGATACATTATACTTCAACTACTAATAGAAATACACCCTCAGCTTAAAAAAATTTGGAATCAAGCTCAACATATTCTCTTCAAATTCAAGCTATCAATACACACATGTACTTAGCTCCAAATAAATGGATTCCTTCCTTATGATTTTATTAAGAATTCTTTTTCCCATTTAACATATGCTATTTAGAAACTCCTTTAGTAAGATATTCAAATTTTTTGAGATATCTAAAAATCTCTTGCAATAAAGTGTAAATTGATATTTTTTTAATTATATTTTTAGATGACAATATTCAAATAAATGTAGATTTTCATTCTTTCATATTTATATTCCCAGGATCGTTTCACTTTTCACGACACTACGTGAGTGAAATTTGTAGGATCTTCACATATCTAATGTCCTTTCCGACACAATATTTGTCGGTTCTACAATAACATCATCAGGTATAGTATTCTTCCATTGGATTTACTACAAATAATCATCAGATAACTCTTATCATATATTATACATATACATTATATTTTCGATGCCCTATCATTAGGTAACTCTTGTTATATTTCATACCTATCCATTAGATTTCCCACTATGGATCATCCAAAAACTCTCGTCATATTTTGTTCTTCCAAATTCCTTATTGTTAAAAATTCTCCTCAAATTTTATATTCTCTAGCACCCTATCATTAGACCATATCTGTCATATTTTTCATTTATCCTCGAATCATAGAAATTGTATGGTCGAAAAAATATTCTAGGAATTTGTAATTAAATGATGAAAATTCGATCTAGTATTGTCAAGTAGCACATCAATTATTTTACATGGCTTTATCACATTACATTACAGGCTTTGGTCGGATTTCTAACAGTATTCCATCACATTATGTTGTATATATTGATGAAGCTTCCATTAAAGATCCAACCAAATTTATCATATAAGTCATTAGCTTCTTCACTTTTAAATTTTTCATATAAGTCATTAGCTTCTTCACTATTAAATTTTTCATATAAGCCACTAACTAGATTTCAGTGACACATATGTTGGAATGTCCTTCATGACTATACCATTTCCCACTACCAACATAATTTTGACTCCAAAGCCTCTCTTTCGAGCCACTTGTAGGTAGTTATGTGTTCTTTTCTCCTATGTATCAATCTGATCATAATCAGAGAACTTTGATAAAGTTGGAGCCTACCCTCATCCTCCACATCATTTATTTGGGTGTCAAATGAGCTTGCCTTGATTGGAATATTTGGTTGAGACGAAGATTGATGTAAGGCCCAATATTTATCCTATGTCAGTACTCAAGCTATTATCCACTACATATTTGAGCATTATGTTGCATAGTATCACTAAAAATAGAGTCCCGTATGAAACCTCCTTCTTATTGTGTGATGATTTCCCTACTAATGTGTAACATAAGCATATACAAAATTCCTTTGAAAAACATTGGAATCCCTAGCCACGATGCATGCTACCCCCTCCCCCTCAATAAAAGATTTAGAGCATGCAAGACATCATGCTAAAAGACATAAAGCTCACACCTCATCTCATTTGAATCATAATTACT